>CABFOV010003608.1:30025-63404 GCA_902141375.1 Timema poppense
GGGGGGTAGGGGAAAATAGTTCTCCCAAAAGATAGCACATTTCAACCTCCCAGAAAGCAAGGACAATCAATTTAAAATGAACAACTCTCAAACTTTGTAAAATATAACAGAGAGGGAACTAGCACAGCAATAACCATAATTTTCCAAGCAATTTATAAATTGCTGGTAATTATTAACCTAGAGATGTAAATTAATGGTATGAAATAATTGACAACAAATACTGTGGTAAACTGAATTTAAATGTACTGTACCAAACAGGTAAAGTTAAAATAAGTTATAGAATTATAAAAACAATTATTTACATTTGATATATATATATATATAATATATTTAAACTTGGCTGAAATTACAAAGAGTTATTATTAATGAATACAGGAATTATTATAGTAATAAAGCTCTAAGCTACTTTTAAACGGGTGAGCAAGCTCCTTGAATCCACGTCTCGAAACTTTTAATTATTATGTATCCATTTGGGGTGGCTGGGTTACCCTGACACTCTTACCCGTCTCTCTGTCTTATGCCTCCCCTTGTGAGCAAAAATAAGCAAAGTTCAAACAATCCTACCCCCCCGAGGTGCTTGAACGTCTCTAAACATTAGTTCTAAACGATAGGTTTCATAGCGGAGAATGATCATCATTAAGTCATTAGTAAAAGGTCTGAACGCTAAAAAATAAACTGATTGTACAAATATTTTACAAACCAACAAGAATAATAAACCTTCAAAGTACACAATCCAAAAAGTTGATGGTTCGGAATGTAGGAGCTTCTTGAGAAGGAAACTATGATAGTTGAGTAGAATGATAACACGAATGTAGGAAGGTTATCCGGACAGAATCTATTCGCGAGAGTCTTAAAAGATCCCAATAATTGAGTTGTTCAAATAATTATTAGTAATGGTAAATAAAATTAAAGTTTATATCAGGTAAATATAATTAGAAAAAAAGTCAAATCAATAAAAAATCAAGTCATAAATCATACAACGAAATTCCCTTATTACTAAAGCTACTAAACATGTTCACTATTTGAAAAATAACAAGTGGAATAAACATCCCCTCTTTTGGTTTTTGTTTAACCGTTCATAAAGATTATAATATGATAATGGGCATATAGGGGAGTGATTGGGGAGGGGTAAGGGGTGGGCGGGATAAAAGTGAATGATGCAGAATAAGAACTTTTGAAAGATTCATTTATTCTGCAAACATAAAATTCTTTAAAGGTGGAATAATCCTCCCTTTCAAACTGTCTAATAATTATTATATTAATATGAAATAAAAAAAGAAAGGAAATACCACATTCGTTTGAAAATAGAATGTATAGTTAAATAATAGAAAGAGCTCGTTCCAGAGCCGACATTAAAACGCGAGCGTGCGAGCGCGCGAGTGAGAATCCCTGGATCTGCTCCTTTCTTCCATTCTTATTCTCAAGGACTTAACCACATTACCACATCTCTCGCGAGAATCACGCGCACAAAGAAAAGGGAAATGATAAATTTAATCACAAATCTCTCTCAATGGACAAAAATTGATGAAAAGAAGAAGAGGAAAATGTCTAAAAGAGCAGGGAAGATCCCACCCCCTCCCCCGGCTCCATCCAAGGGCTCAATCTGTATGCACATAACAAAAAAGGAAAGAAGAACAATCAAAAGCTTGCTTTTGCTTCGCCCCAACCCGCAATCCAAAAAATGTGGATGAGGGCTAAAAATCACTGGGGAACAAAATCTTACCCCTATGTTTTTTTTTCCTCTTTTTTTTTACCTCGTTCTATACACATAATCCCATCAAGAACCACCACCTCAATCTAACCCCGAAAAAAGAACCCTCCCCCTCACTCCCTATTTTAAAACCTCATTCCACATCTTTGTAACCATTATTCCACCAATCCGGAGAGGGGGAAAAAACACTTCTTTACACCTCCCCTTGCCACCTAAAAAATGCGTTTCTCGCGCTTCTCTTTGAATCTATTTCCCTCCCCCCTTTCCATCGAAGATCCTCCTCCCTATTTTCCCACCGCTGCCCAAATGTGCGTCATTGATTTTGCAATTCCCATTTCAAGATATCGGATTTTCCCCCTCCTCACCCCTCTCCCGCGACGAGTAGCACGCAAGCGATCCAACCAATACAGTACCAGCATCTTTCTACCCATCAATCCATCTCCAAGAGGTAGGAGGGCTTCAGACCACGCTCCTAGAGGGTCCCGAATCTTGGCGAGGGGGAGTGGGGGTTGGTCTTGCCCTCGCTTCATCTACCATCAACTTCGAGGCACGTCTTACAAGACATCCAATAAAAATAAAAAAAAACAGAGAAAGAAAATGAACAGAAGATAAAAGTTTGTTGGTAAGAAAAGAAGGAAGGAAAGGGTGGTACCATAGTTTAGACTCCATACGTATCAGATTCAAAGAACCTACAACATTGTACTGAGAGCAGAGATCCTAGGGGGTAAAATGATTGAGAAATGTTCTGAAAAGTATAAACACTGGGGGAAATACAATATAAATAACCAAATACTTTAAATGGGCTAAATCAGTAAACCATGACATTTATTTTAATTTTTCTGTATTCAAAGACCATCCTGTGCAAAAATAAATAAATATATATATATATCAAGTTTTTTAGGCGATTCAATTGTATGAAAATAACGCCAAAAGATGTTTTTGCAAAACCAGTAAAAAAATATTTTATTTTATAACGAGGGGCTTGACAGATATCAAGGATTAGTTCGGAGATTTTAAGAAATTTACCTGCATCGATGGTCACATGGTTTAAGGTGGCTATCTAACAATATACTGGATTGCTGGTGATGTGGAGATCGAATCTCGGTCAAGTGTATTGAGGGTTGTTTTTCCTGAATAGTTTTTCACACTGCTACCACTCAAATGTGTGCACACATCCTCTAATTTTATATTCCTCCTCCCTAGCCCTTTAGTGTAACTAAATGTGTGTGGCGTGAACGGGTAGTAAGATGCAGATACAAAGTGCCCATTGATATAATAGTGCAGACGGTCGATTCTCTGTAAATACTATCGAGAAAGACTTCAGAACATTTATTTATAAAAATATAGCGCCATAAGAAAAATAAACACCACACAAAGAGAATACAAAAATGCAAGTGGAAAAAAAAAAAAAATACAAAGAAAGACACAACAACCGACAAAACTCAGCGAAAGAAAACACCGGGATGGAGGGTAAAAAAAAGCTAAAGCTATCAGATAGAAAGGGGTTGGAGGATGAGAGTGGGGTTAAGGTGAGACCTGGTTTGGAGTCTATTATTGTATCAAGTCTCCCAAACCACCCGCCACCTCCTTTCACACCCGCGGTCCTGGTGATTCGACCAAACCGACGCTTTCTACACTTCCCCTGAGATTTCCAGGGACAAAAGAACTCCCCCAGGTGACGTCATGACCGCAGACTCCGAAATGGCGGCCGTTGTTCCTCCTGCTAGTTTATATAATTAGCTCACAGCAGGGTAATAAGGGTGGGTCGCAGAGCTGTGGGAGCTAATATCCACCCCCATGTTCTAATGAACACTTGCGGGGGACAATCAAGGTGCATGGCTCAAGAAAAGCTGAAAGTATTTTCCTGTCCCGCTTCTTATTCCTCCGTCCAGGAATGTATCATCATCGCTTCACTAGTGGAGTATGGATGAGTAAGGTACCGTGTTCAAGGAAGGGTACCATTATATGCGTGGAGGGAGTGTGGGAAACCGTTTAGGAAATACCAACCTCAAAACACCCGACCTAGAGTCGAGCTCCCTAACACCTTCCAATCAAACCAGAAGGGATAAACGCCTTGGTCCATGCACCCACCGATGCGGGTATGTAATAATTACAACTAAATCATGCATGAAGGAGAAAGTCAGTGATAGATGACCTCAGCCAATACCGAGATCATTGAGCCTCAAACGCAGTCAGTTCAGCTCTGAGATATGAGATACATTAATTTAAATATAATCCTGGTCAGTTATTTGTTTGCAGGTAATAGTTCACTATATATGTATAGAGTGTGCCCATGTGATAATCATTCAAAGGGTAAAAGTACCTCATGCCTCCATTATTCCCAGCCGAGTGCATAGCAGCGCTCCAGATGGAAAGGAGATGTACAACAATGGCGCGAGCCTGGAGGCTACAGGAGGTAGGAAGAACAGATGGAGATGACTTTCAACCAACGAGATAACTTTGAGCTCCGACCTTTTACTGAACCTCCCAGGAACGAGTACATATACATACACACACATGTATATATATATATATGAGACACGTGCGTGTGTCACACGCAGGGTCGGCCAGAACATACGCTAACACAAGATGACTTATTATATCTTACCTTGAGGGAGTTTGGAACCAAAATGCGTTTTCCTCTCCTACTTTCATCTTTATGTCTTCATTTAGGGTTATTCAATTATTACGTAAGCACCTTGAGAGTAGGGGGGGGGGCGGTAGGGGTTGGAGCTTTGCTTAATTTTGCTCACAAGGGTAGAGGGGGATCAGAACGATGCTTATGTAAGACCGAGAGAGAGATGGGCAAGAATGGCGCCACCCCAATTTGACATAAAATAATTTAAAGTGTCAAGACGTGGACACAAGGACCTTTTTCACCAATTTAGGAGAGGTTTAAGAGTCTTTTTTTTAACTATAACAATTCATGTATTCACTTAAAAGGTTTGCGCAGACCAATATGGGACGCGGGAACAGGAGTGAAATAATAATATAATTGCAGGATTCGCTCTAACCGGGGCGGATAAATCTCGCGTACTTGTTGGCGAGCGCAGGACTCCATCGCCGTCTCGCGTGGCTCGCTGCGTGCACCGTTTTCCCACGCCCCGCTGGTCGTTTTGGTTGCAAACGATGGTGCAATTTGTGTTATCATCATGTCTATCACAGAGCAGTTATTAGAAATAGAATACACCTGCCCCGCGATTTGCGATTTAAGTCAAAGACTACAAGAACATCAAGGACCATATTTAGAATGAGCCCAGGAGAGAATTAAAAGTATCTGGTGAGTAAATATTCTACGCGTGACAGTCTTTCTGTTATAGTGTCATGCACCCATTGCTTAATTATTTTATCTTCATCTTCATCTACAGCGAATATCGGATGAAGTAGGCATAGCTACAATTTACATTTCACTACTATCATAATGAACATGTACTCTAAAACAAACTCAAAAAGAGACACAGACCTGCAAGCCCTGGTACCTTTCCTTCATCTACCGCGAACTGCTTCGCGTCGGTATGACCACGCGATATACCGCCCATTTTTTTCCGCGCCAGAAATTATCGCGTAGGTTTGTGCAGGCCTTAATACTTATTTTTATAGTTTAAATTAAGCGTGAATTAAGAAAAATGTAATGTTCTAACTTTATATTTTATCTCCTTAGTACAATAAATTTAAATTCAGCGCACAGTCATATTTATTGTTAATTATTTCGTACCATTAATTTATACCTCTACGTTAATAATTACCAGCAATTTAGAAGTTGCATTGAATTTAATGGTTATTCCTGTAAACATGTTAAGCATTACGGAGAGAAGAAGGGGATTGGGCGGTTGCTTATTTTTGCTAACAAAGAGGGTAGGGGGTCCAAAATTGTCAAAAATGTGCTTACGTTATACTTGAATGACCCCTTACAAGAATAAATGAGGGGAAAAAAAAAAAAATACGAANAAAAAAAAAAATACGAATCACAAGTATAAAGAAATGCGGCGGGGTTGAAAAAATTAAATATAAGACGCTGAAGAGGACGTAAGGGGTCGAAGGAAAAAATAAGAGCAATTTCACGCAGCTGGCTTCTTGTACCTCCCTCTCAAAACGAGATTTAAAACTGTACTACAGTCTGCATCTCGTAACCAAGCAATGGCGAGAGTAACAGGTTTACTGTAGAGTTCCTGGCACTAGCGTGGAGGGTTTGGTGTTTAGATGTTGCTGTTTCGGATTATATTAGTTATAAGTAGTGAGCAGAAATATTTCTTATAGCAATATGTGGAGAAAGTGCAAGTCAAAATCCCAATGGCTTCAAATCAAGCAAAATAAACGTAAAAGGACGAGAGAAAGAAATGAGTTACAAGAGTTACAACAGTTAATATAACCTTAGATTAATCAACAGGAGCTCCCCCTACCAGCCATGGGTGTCAAGGTGTAACGAAACATGTGGTTCGAGCAGGGGTGTCAAGGTAGGAACCAGGCTAATAGGAGCGAGGTGAGTCTTAACTCGCCCCCTCGCACCGGTGAGCTTGCTGTCAGAAGCGTCAGGTGTGTCATGGATTGAAGTGACAGTTCGTCTCCGATTTTAGGGTTCAGTCTCAGAAAGAGACTATATGTCCTGGACTGATTTTGTTCCCAATTTGCTAAATAAATTGAAAATGTATATGTATTGTGTAAAAATGTGTTAATCGAATATCAGTCAGTTCCTAAAAAGTTTAATCAATTCAAAATCTGGCAACGTTGCACATCATTATAGCCAGTGGCGAGTACTTATCAATCATTACGAACTTTTATTCTCAAATTATGGCTTTGAGTGTACTTAAGACTAGTTCATTACTTTCATTTATCTTATAACATTATATTATGCATTCTAATTTTTGTAAGCTGTCCAGTAACACGAATATAAAAACCATGACTATTATTAAGGCCTGTCTAATATATTACATTAATACTACCGTCGATATATTACTTATAGCATTACTTGTTTACTCCTCTGAGTGGTACAAGTCCCTAGTTCAATTTGAACAAAGCATACTATATATGTTCAAGATAATCCGCGTACTCTGATAGTACAGTCGCGGGTAGTATTTATTCTAGGTTATACTTAAACATCGATGAAAACTATTATCTACGCTACAACCAAATTACGCACAAGTTTACACTATAGTTACTTGTTTGTATGATAGTCTTCAAAATACTTGGTCGTTTCCACATCAAATCCACAGCATGTACTGAATTCAGTACAAAACATTGCCCGTTAAGATGGAACCCGCAACTACTACACAGGATTGATGCAACGCCTCAAGAGTCCTCAACTCGCCTTGCACCAGTGCTCTGCAGGGAAATATAGCCTACACACATCTTAGGGCATCCTCTTTGAAGTGAGAGGCTTCGTTAGATATTGGCTATACAGTAATATTTATATACAATAATATTTTACAATAATATTAGAATTACAGCACTGTAAAAATTAGGCTATTTAATATATTTATAAATTTGTTCAAAGAGGACATATCATTTGACAATGTATTTAATTAAAACAAAGCACGTTACAAACTAACAATTCGGCAATTTGGTTGGCAACAAAATTAATTGACCCAAAAATAAAAACCCACCCTTAGGTTGGGAATGTAGGGAACGCAAGAATAGGTTAGTGTTTTTGCAGTTTTTATATCAAAATTTTTTTTTGCCAAAATAAATCTAATATTGTTTAAGTACAAAAGTAGTTTAATTTTCATCACTTTGTGACCTCAACAATGGTTGAATTTCTGTCAAGGGTGTTATAGAGAATGGAATTTAATGATAAATTTTACTCTTAATTTAAAAATGTTGTCATCTAATGTCACTGTGCTTGTGGCAAATATTAAACAAATGTTGATACCATCACGTGAAGAAAATTAAACTACTGGAGAAATATTTGATTTATTTAGACCAAAAAAAGTTTGTCTATCAAAAACACCAAAACACTGCTCTTTTCTCAAGTCCCCTACAGCCCAACCTTAAGAACACGATTTAAAAACAAAACATGGAGTAAGGGAAAATTAATAGAGAGATCATATTCAGCCGTCACCAAGATTAGAACGAGGTACTCTAGCTCACCAAACTAACTGCCACACGAATATATCCAGCATAAACAAAACAATACAGTCTTGTTGGACAAGGTAGGTGACACGAATAATGTACCCAACTTATCCGAAAGACAGGGTTCGATTCCAACTACTTGCACCAAGGGTGAATGGTGATCTCTTGTGCTCTCTCCCGGCGAATGCTGGTACAGTTCCTGTAACCTACATTCACTTCTTTTTTTAAATGTTATTATATGAAGCCGCTAACCGAGATATTTCCAGTAAAAATTACTGACGAAGTTAAATTGTAAGGGCTCAACTTAATTCCCGATTCAAGTTGCGAACTTAAAACGAGAAATTCCTCAGTTCCCCTCCCCCGCAGTGTGTTTAAACTGCGGATCGAACACAGAACAGCTTATAAACACTTCCATATGCAAGCAGGATTATAAAACGCAAACATGACGTCGGCTCCGCAACCTGGCTTACCAAAATAAGAGGATCATAACTGGCTGGCAACATTGCCTGGATCCTTTTTGGCGTGAAGGGGGTAATGAAAGGGGGGCGGGGGACAACTCGACAGTTTAATGACGACTCCGGCAACTGCATTAGAATCCCCTCTCGTAAGTAAACATTTGTTTATAGCGGGAACAATGACGGAGTAACAAGCCGTAACGACAGGTTTTTTTTCGGATTGAGGGGGTAGAGGGAGGGCAGATTGGACGAAATAAATAGCTGGAGGATTATGGAGTGTGGCCATGAAAAGGTGATAACAGAATATGACAAAGGACAGAATAATATGTCTCGTTTTAAAGCAAATATCTTGTTTTTGCGTGTGGTATGCATACATTAATATCAAGGGTGTTGGTAATTATATATTTACGGTATGTATATAACACTATGCATACATACAAAAACAAAAAATATGTTTTGAAAAGGCATTTTTTATTAGTCATTTATATAGCACACGCTATCACTCGCATGAAATTGTTTTGCCATGTTCTAAAATAAAACGTTATTGAAAACACAGAAGAAAAGAAAACATATCTTATGAGAATCATGTAGTTTTACAGACCAGATTCACAGGGGAATTCTTCTAACAGCTAGAACAGTTATTATATCTGATTTAATGTGTCCATACGGTAAGTCGTGTGCTCTACAGCTGTCACTTTTGATAACTATGATATTATAAATACAACAATATGCAACAACTGAGTATGTATTTTCTAAAAGGCTCATCTTCCTACCAAAATCCTCCCGTTTCGTTAACATCAGTAAGTCTGCAGAGAAGGCCATGGTCCCACGGAGCCGGGAGACTAGCCCAACCCCACAAGTATGGGGCTACGGCTCCAGCCAGGGGGTTATGGAGGGGGAAGGCGGTTGTTTTTGTAGTATAGGTTTTACGTTTAATTGTTTCTCGAGACAAATACTGGTGGATATTCTTAAAATTCACTCCCCGTATGAAGTGCTTAAATTAGGAGATGAAAACTGCGTCGATCCCAAACGGGCAGTCACAGGCCTGTCTCTCTCTGTGTCCCGTGTCTGTATGTCTGTCTCTCTCTCTAGAACGGAAGACAGCTCCATTACCCGAGAAACTCGAGCTGTGAGCATCGTTCACAACTAAACGTACGTTACAAACAAGCATTAACCTAATGCTTTCACCCCTCCGCGAACATAACACATTAACTTCACAATAGCTTTAGAGTCGCGAAATTCGGCTCTAGGAAAGAATGAGAGAAAAAAAGAGAGAAAAGAAGAAAAAAATATATATATAATTTCAAACCACTTTAGCCAGTTTCCCCGTTGTGCATTAGAAGCTCGCTGGAAACACCATCAATCAAGAGAAGCAACCCGCACAACACAGCACAGACATGGCCGAGTCTGCGGGTATTAAGTTGGAACATTCTTCAGTCCAACCAGCCAACAAAATACCGATACTGCGGCCTTTAAGGGGGTGTCGGCCGTCATGTGGGGAGTTAGATCACTAGTTACTAAGGTATAGAAGACATAGTTTAAACTATAACACAGACTAGTGAGGAAATGTATATCATTAGTAGGGCTGTGGTTTTTATGATTTTGCATATTTTTTATGGTAAACCTAAAATGTTGTTCAAGTGTATACAAATGTATTTCATAAGAAACTAAGCTGATTTAAGTAGCTATGTTAGGGCATATTTTAGCATATTTCCATGTTTTTACACGATGAAGCAGAATTTCAGGTTTTTCAGTAATTTTAAGGCATTTTTTTTTGCTATTTTTGAGTAACTATTTTGCATATTTTGGTATTTTCAATACAAATGACATTTTTTTTTATAATTCTACATGAAGCCAGAGGCAAAACTGAGAAAAAAAGGGGCGGGGGTGATTGCTCGTGTTTAGAACATCTGTACAAGCACCATAATACCATAATAATAGATATTATACCATAGTACCGAAACATGTCGAAATGAAGTAATCCAGACTTTTTCCAGTGCTGGATGTCAAAAAGGAGTAATGGGACACAAAAACAGATAAGACTTTCTATATTACATAAATACTTCAACTAATTTTTTAATCAGTACAGATGTTAACTTAATTTTTATTCTTTAATTTCAAAAAAATATTAACCTGAGAACATTGTTCATTTAACGTTTTATTGTATATTATATTTTTTGTATTCAATATTTTAATGTGTCAACTTATGTTTTAAGACTATTCATCAACTCGTTTGAGCATTATATTTTTAGTTGATGATGCGGTGTAGTTTTATATAATTGTTCATATCATACACTATGATTCTCTATGAACATTTTATTTAAATTGTACATTTTAAAGCTTGTCAATTTCACGTCATACATTAACCCCTTTATTAACTGATTAATTAATAATTTTCCAGACCAACTTATTTTTAGTTTACCACAGAAACTGTAAAAAATAAATCAGTGATTTTTCTTGGTTTTGGTTTATAGAAAAGTTACTCAAATAAAGAATTTCCATTAAGACAGAAACAGCCAAGTAAATTTTATTTTTTAGATTATTTTTGTTTTGTTTCATGCACCCACTTTTTTCTTAAGTAGTTTTGAAAGAAAAAAAAGCAAATTTTATCGGTAATTTTTTCGTTTTAAAGAATATATTTTTAGTTTTTGGGTCATAAATGCATTTTTTTATAAAGCATTATCTAGCAATTTTTATGGCATAGAAATCCTAGCCCTAATCATTAATAATAATTATTGTTGTTTATGTTTACTAGCCTATGAGCAACCCAAGGTTATTATTTCCTTTAAGGAGTAAGCCACAATTCATCAAGAAAACTATCAACTTATTCATGGGTTGTATACAATAATTTTGTAAATAAATAATTTTCAAAGCAATACTTTTTTTAAAAGCACGATTACGTCAACTATTTGTAAAATTGATTATAAAACTCTTCCTACACCCACCCCCTCCAGCTAACCCTCAATTTGCAAACCAAAGCGGCCAAAACAAATAGCCTATGCCTAAAAAAAACCGCACGTACTCTATTGTAATGAGAACAGCAACGTTATCCAATAAAAGTGACTACTATTACAAAGTTAGTGATTAAATATAAATCAGGGCTACCCCTACGTCCTCTTTTCCCAGGACATTTACTCTTTTTTGAGGCGTAAAATATAAGTCCGGGCGGGTTTTTTTTCTAAATGCGAAACGGTCCGGGTTTCTAATCAATGAAATTTCGACTCAATGATAAGAATCGTATTTTAAACCATGGTGTAATGTAATAATTGGTTCATTTAAAAGGAGCGTCATCGTATGAAGGTGTTGATTAATGACTGGTTTCATAGGTAGTGCTAGAAACGCTGTCCTTTCATTTTGCGTGTAGGTCTATTATTATTGTCGATAGTTTATGTTGGTGTGAGGAAGCCGTTGGGGTGGATGGGGCAGTCTTTGTATCAATGCCTTAGTTTCTGTGTAGCTAATGTAAACACGCTGTTGCACAAATGTATTCGAGAGATGTTTTGTTTTGTGTTCTTCAACATGTCCTAGTTCTTGTTCTCACAAATATGGTGGCCCTGGGTGTATCTAGAATATCATAGATATCTTTAGTTTCATAGAGAGACATATCTAAACCCCGATTTGTGTTCCTAATAATTTAGTAATAACATTCATTACTATTTCTATTCCACCGTTCAAATACAATTTATATCTGGTTATGACATATGCCGCGACTTCTGGTAAAACACCTCCTTAAAAGTGAAAGTGTCTAAATATCGCGAGAAAAATGATTTCAAAAAGGGTAGAGAAAACTACACAATATATCTATGAGGCGGCGGGGGTGCTGGAGGAGGGGGAGGCCCGAAGCGACCCAGACCAAGTAAATTATAGCTTGTCGTTTAGATCTTTATGGACAATCAAATTGTTCGAACTGCGTTGGTGACAGGCATCGTATGTCACTCCTCCTACAAGGGGATGGGGGGAGAGCATATAGAGCATACACATACAAAAAATAAAAAGGAAGGGCTGTAAAGAGAGGACCTAATAGCACCGAAAACGTGGACCGGAAAATATTTGCCCTCGATCCCCATCCCAACAAGTCATCATGTCTGTCGTCACACACACTCATACTCACACATGTCCATCTCCTCACCACGTGTTCGGAGCGTCGGGTCTGAGGGGAGGACGTCAACTTGGGGTTTGCGGGAAAGAGGAACACACTATCCGTCTCATCCAAGAAATAATGGGTAGGGAGGGACGAGTAAGGTCAAAATTGGAGGAAATGCGATGGGATTTGCATGGGAGAGAGAGTGGTAGCCTATTCAGAAAAAAAAACACCCTCAATACACCCAGCAGGAACTCGAACCCAGACCTCGCCATCACTAGCTTAATGAGCTTGACACTTAGACCACTTGCCCTCCGATGCGGTAAAATTGGTCAACGTCTTGGATCGGTTATAAAGCCTCACATCCGGCAGAGGCCGCGGGTATAAATGTTGATCAGTGAGGCCAGCTAGGGTTGAATACTTGGCCTCTATTACAAATTACACAGAGTATACTTATTTTTTCGATAAAATCAATTTGAAAATAAAATATACATTCCAAATTAATTAATTATATATTTATGTTTTTTCACCGTTTAGATAAAATACTATATATAAGTAAAAAATTGAAATTGAATGTGTGTTTGGTATATTTAGTTTCATTTGTTCAGTATGAAAAATATATGGGAAAAAAGTTTGTAAATAATTCAAACAAAACCAAAAATTCACAAACAAAAATAATTTTACAGTGTTAACATTAGATAGAATGAAATCCATGTCATGATATCCTTTTTTAAACGTTTCAAATTTCAATTATTTAAATAAAAGTTGGACTAACAATCTTAAGTTTTAATGAAAACGAATAATAATTTGCGGGAGGGGTAGAAAAAAGTTAACTGGAACTAAAATATCATACAAACATATACGTTATTAGAGTTTCTTTATTATTTTTCACTCAAATATTTTTAAAAAAACTTCACAAAAACTAACTTCAACGAACAGAGAAGTTTTCAATTAGTAACTGGAAAAAAAAAAAATGTAGAAATAAAGAAATAAAAAAAAGCTAAAGCTTATTTATACACGGAACGTAATCAGCCTAAAGTATTTTATATCGATTATAGCTTTATGAACTAGGTGATACGACCGTTAAAATATAAACAAAACACCCCCTCCCCTTCAATTTTGTTTCCAAAAAGAACCAGACAAGGACAAGAGAGATTGGGACAAACGTCTATACTTCTCACGGTATTTCTCTTCCCTACAGTTCTTCTTTATCAACCTCGAAACTCACATAAAAAGTGAGCAAGTACAATAGAGTATGAAAACGCGATCTGCGGATTAGTTCAAAAATGAATATTTTGTTGGTTTTGTTATAAAACACAAAGAGAATATGTTAGCTAAGCAAGGTCACAAATTATTTAATATAACCTAATTTTGTTTTAAATTAGGTCCCTTGCGAATTGGTGGAAACTATCAACTGGTATATATGGTAACAAATGTATGTATATGAAATTTTATATTTTTAGATTAGCTATCTCCTTTTAGTAACATTGAGGTTACATGGGGTTACCAGGAGCTACCTATTTTTAGTAACATGGTGGTTACCGGGAGCTATCTACTTTTAGTAACATGGTGGTTACCGGGAGCTATCTACATTTTAGTAACATGGAGGTTATCAGGAGCTATCTCCTTGAAGTAACATGGTGGTTACCGGGAGCTATCTACTTTTAGTAACATGGTGGTTACCGGGAGCTATCTCCTTGTAGTAACATGGTTGTTACCGGGAGCTATCTCCTTGTAGTAACATGGTGGTTACTGGGAGCTAGGAGCTATCTCCTTGTAGTAACGTGGTGGTTACCGGGAGCTATCTACTTTTAGTAACATGGAGGTTATCAGGAGTTATCTCCTTGTAGTAACGTGGGAGTTAATAGGAGCTATCTCCTTGTATTTACATGGGGGTTTATATGAGATCTCCTTGTAACGATTAGGCAAAGGGGTACCAAGACGACCTTCATGGCTGCGACATTGCCCTACGAGGTACCGTGAAAATATGGGAAAGTTTATAATCAATTCCACAAGCTTTGCGCCAAATCATTATTCTTGATTTTGTTAATATTAATTTAGTGTCTCAATCGTAAAATTTTAATCACAAAATAGTACTTTTATTCAAAGTGCGTATATTCTACCTGAGGTTTCCTTTAACTCATACTGCCTGGACATCAGGAAGTTTCAGACCAAGGGTTCCGCGAGATTTAGGGGATTTCTCAAAGTGTGCCGTGATGTATAGGGGAGGTCTCAAAGAGTGCCGTGATATATAGGGATGTCTCAAAGTGTGCCGAGATATATAGGGGATGTCTCAAAGTGTGCCGAGATATATAGGGGATGTCTCAAAGTGTGCCGGGATATATAGGGATGTCTCAAAGTGTGCCGTGATATATAGGGATGTCTCAAAGTGTGCCGTGATATATACGGATGTCTCAAAGTGTGCCGTGATATATAGAGGATAGGCTATCTCTTGTCGCAATATTGACTGTACCCATCAACTCTCCTGTATGAATAAAGGAACGAAGAGGGAGACACCAAAAATACTTCAAATTAATTCACACACAAAAATAAAACCTTGCAATCTTTTTCAACAGTTTTTATATATTAAATTTATAAAGGGATCTTGAAGAAGGGAGGTAGAAAACTTTTTCTTGGTGCTCGGATAAAACCACGTCACGCTTTCCCTCCCCTCCGAAGCCTCTTTTCAACGCTTCTCGAAGTGCTGCTGTAGATGAAATACGTCTCATCCCGGCTCCTATTCAAGATCTCAATGCCTCATGTAATCGAGTTACTAGAAGTACGGCGGGTTTCTTGCCTCCGGGCCCTGTCGGCCCCCTCGTCCAAAACCAACACACCACCCCTCCACCTATCACTGTAACCAAACCACCATCATACAAAGTTCGCTCTTTCGTCTGCTCACCTCCAAGGTGGTTTTAGAGACAATTGTTTTGCTGACACACGCACGTACACACACACACACACACACACACTCGACACCACTTCTAGACTTGTTTTAAGGTATTATGTTCTTGTATTGCACACGCGTTGGTACAACACGAGGAAAGTTAAAAATAGCCAAGATAAATAAATATGTATTAATGACGGGCGGAAAAAAAAAGTTAACGTAATGTTTGAAAAATAGATAATTCATTTTTCATAATCTCCTATTTCTTTAATATTTGTTTTAAAAATTGTAATTCAGAAATGTTTGTGACGGTCCCAGGAGAGTAGGTGTGCTGCAGAGGAGAGGATATTAAGTAGTCAGAGGGCGTAGAGTTCCGGTAGGACAGAACTGGGGTCAGAGATCAGGCGACAACGCGCGGTTTTCTTTAAAGTTCCGTTCCTCATAACCGATTGACCGGGAAATTATATACAAGACAGCACTCGAGCAATAAAACACATCCAAGTTCATATTTTATAATAATTATTCAAACGTTTTTCGTTGGTTTTGTTTATAATGGTAAAACAATTTGATTGGTCTTAATTACAGCGTAATTTAATGTAGGCCACAGAAAAGTCACCACGATACGTGGTTTGAGTTGTATTGGATAAGTTAGGTGTTATCTGGGGAGTGAGACGGGCTCTTAAAAGAGGCCTATCAAGTGGCGGTCGTGTAAAGTATTAAATGTGTTCCCCCTCATACAGTGACAGTAATGTAAAGTATTAAATGTATTCTTCCTTGTCCAGTTACAGTAATGTAAAATAAGAAATGTGTTCCTTATTGTCCAATTGGCAGCAGTGTTAAGGGTGAAATGTGTTCCTCCTTGTCCAGTGGCAGCAGAGTAAATTATCAAATGTATTCCTCTCTGTACAGTGACAGCAGTGTAAAGTGTGAAATGTATTCCTCTTTGTACAGTGACAGCAGAGTAAATAATCAAATGTATTCCTCTCTGTACAGTGACAGCAGTGTAAAGTGTGAAATGTGTTCCTTCTTGTACAGTGACAGCAGTGTAAAGTGTGAAATGTATTCCTCTTTGTACAGTGACAGCAGAGTAAATTATCAAATGTATTCCTCTCTGTACAGTGACAGCAGTGTAAAGTGTGAAATGTGTTTGTTGTATGACTGGTTTTCATGTATATCCTCTGTTACAACAATAACACTGTACAATATTGTGTTCAACTTGCATTTGTTGACGTGTTTATCGCCGTTCATGCCTGTTTTACTCGCACACAAAATAAAGGAAAATGTGTCTCCAAGACACCACAAATTGAAAGAAAAGATCAATATAAAAAAACATGCATGGCAAAGTAAATTTCGATAACACATACCATTCCATATTATTATTTTTCCTTTCATCTAGTTTTTTTTTTACTCCGCGTGTTTTCTTTCTCCTTTAAGCTTTGAGAAACGTGAACACCTCCTCGTTGCTTCTTGCCTCCTGTTTAACTTGTGGAGGATTCACGTTACTCCCTCTTCTAGTCTGCGATACATGAGAGAGGGAAGAGTCTGTAGACACGCTGGCTTCGATAAGAATAACAAATAAACCTTATACAGACAAAGCAGAAGGATCGGTCATATCTGACGTATTTTAAAATAACAATTCATAAGGTCCTTTATAGGATATAGGTCCTCCCCCCTCAAAAAAACAAAATAAAACAAAACAGAAGGAACATCAATATTTCACAAATCGTAAAAGTACTACGGAAGGTTTAAGTTATGGCTTGATTTTCTTACGAATGGACATTTGAGTTAAAGTACAATTTTCATAAGAAGGGCCTTTTATAAAATACATTGATAATATTTTACTATATTATTATTGTTTTTATATGTACTGACAATATCTATCAATAGACAGCTACAGATCACATGATTTGATGTTTGAAATTTTTAAAGTAAATTCAGTCAGTAGCGTAGCTAAGTGGGGGAGAGAAGGGGCGGTACACCCCAGGCAGCACTTTTGGTCTACTGCAACGAAAATAAAAGTTTTTATTCTGCCGGGGTAGTAGCTTACAAGACGTCAGGCGCAATTTTATTATGTACTACTAAAATAAATAAAATGTAAATAGATAACAAAATACTTAAATTTCCCTATCATTCAAATTCTTATAAATAAAACAATAAAACTCAACTTTGATTTCTTAAATATATGTATATAATATCACAACATCTGGTGGAAACTTAATCCTAGAAAAATATTCAAGCATGAATCCAGCGTAGACCACGTTCGAGCTTTCACACAATGGAAGGAGTTGGAAATTAGAATCCAACATGGAGAAACAATTGATAAAAAGGAAGATAAAAACGAAGTGAAGAAGTGGAGGGAAATACTTTCAAGATTGTCGGATATGATTAGATTCCTAGTTAACAGAGTTTAGCTTTACGGGATCATCGAGAAGGAATTTACTATGAGACTAATGCTGAATCCGAATCAGCGGTAAATAGGACATTTTTTTTAGAACTAGTTCAATTGTTGGTGAAATATATTTTAGTGCTACCTAAACATGTTCTAAGAATCAAGATAGGGGAAAAGTTGGCTAAATCCTATATTTCTCCTACTATTTAGAACGCGTTTGTAGAAATTTTGGGCAAAAAAGTAAGAAATAAAGTTATCGAGCTAGTAAAATAAGCCAAGTACTTTTCTATGTTATTCAACAGCACTTCTGATATTTCTCATAAGGATAAAACGAGCCATGTTTTGCGCTACACTATGATCGATGGAAATAAAGCGAAGGTAGTAGAATTATTTGTTGATTTCATTTAAACAAAAGGTAAAACCACCGGGAATAGTTCAACTATGATTATGCAAAAATTAGAAAGCGACGGAATTGGTATTTAAAATTGTAAAGGACAAGATTGTGATAATGGTGATTTGATGGTTGGTCAACATAGTGGCGTTCAGCGATGTATCAAGGAACTTCATAGAAAAGCAGAATTTGTCACAGGTACAAATCACAACCTGAATTTGGCGGGTATTCACACAGTTTCTGTAGTTAAGAATTCTGTTACCTTTTTTTTGGAGCTGTGGAAAATTTGTTCACGTTTTTTCTTCATTGACCCATCGCCGGGATATTTTGACTTCAGTCACTGGTCAAAGTGTCAAGCACGTAGTAGAAACTCGATGGAGTGCAAGGGGAGAAGCTGTGAGTATTGTATATACAGTATATACGAACATCTAAAGTGCTTTAGAACAGTTAGATTGTGGTCAAGCAATTAGCAGGTCATATTCTGGCTTGCAGCTTGGTGCGATACAGTCGTTTGTTTCCCTTTCTGTGATTTCTTGGCCTGTCCTTCTAGGAATTAACAGCACCCAGGCCAGCCTCCAAACAAAATAATTGAAAGTCCAACAATGTGATATAAAACTCGAGGCTTTGAAAGGATTTTTAACTGAAAATAGAGACGAACTAGTTAACAATTCAATAGCCTATACCAAATAAATTTGTGATGATTTTGGGATAGTCATGGAGCGTCAACGTCTATGTAGAAAGAAAAAACTTATGGCCGGTGAAGAGTCAAGAGATGCTGAATTTTCATACGAAACTGAGTTCAGGAGAGAAATAGTTTATTTGTGTACAGGGTGATCCAATAAATAGGCTCAGATTTCAACAGATTCATCTTATTGCTGAGAAATAAGTGTGCCTTTCTCACTCAGTAGAATCTTTTGAATGACAAATAAGAGTATCAACTAAATAATCACTACTGGTACGATGACATTTATTAGGAAGAAACAAAGACGTGGAAGGAACATCCCCTTGAACTTTTGCAGTTTATTAAAAATACAGTATTGGGAAATCAATTCCAAATATTGTAACACTTCTACGAAATTTCCTAACAATTTCTGTTAGTGATGCTGCCTGTGAACGGAGTTTTTCTGAATTAAAACTGCTCAAGAATTACTTAAGATACACAATGAGGTCCTTAACGTTAAGAAATATTGCTATACTTTCTGTAGAACAGCAACTAACACACGAAATAGACTTCAATAATATCATCGACAATTTTTCTAAAATAAAAGCAAGAAATATAACATTGTAAAACGTTGCAATTAAATTATTCACATCATAAATAAACAAGGTGTATTTTTTTCCCCTGTGCGTCATTTTGACTTTTGTAGAAGTAGTTAAAAGTTAAAGACTTGGAGAAATTACTCTAGAAATATATATAAAGAATTTAATTTAGTGAACTAAACAGTTATTAAGTCTGTAGATGTAATAAGTGAAAAAGTATTATTAGGATTTACTTCAGGTGAAAGTAATATTATTGTCTGGCAGTATTTTTTTTCGCATGAAGTACGTCCTAATCATACTTTTTGACTTTTAATTTCAGTTATTACATCTACAAACGTAGGAACAGTTTAATCTATTAAATTAAATTCTTTATATATATATATTTCTATAGGAATCTATCTAAGTCTTTACTTTCAACCCGTTTTAGAATGTTTTCTAAAATGTTTGTATAAGTATGTTGTGTATTGAGAGGGGGGAGGTGGGCGGCACCAACTCTAGCTACGCCACTGGATCCAGTAGATGTTATTAGCTGCCGTAAGAAAATAAAGTTGTACATCTACCACAAAAACGTAAAAAAAAACACCTAAAATAAAACACACACTAGTTTGATTTTACATGTTATGGTTTCTTTCGATGCTGATATTCATTCACTTTCTTGAAGAAAGCGTAAAAATAATAAAATATGGTTACATTTCCGTAAAACGTGTGAAATAGCGACGTCGTTACTACAGTCCAATTAATAGAGGAATAGCCTTAGTGGAGTTACAAAAAATACTAGATCTACTTTCACGTATTCATACGTCCAGTCATGTGATTTTCAGCTAACACTTTTTATATATATCATCAATAACTATACAAATATATTAAAATGTTATCAATGTTGACAGCAAACAAATTTGTATTTGGTAAATAACTTTCCTATGAAAATAGGAGTGTACTCGTATCTCCATTTCTGGCAGCCAATCCAACATCAGTCACCCGACTAGAACCAGCCACGTGTTGCGGTGATGACGATTTATGAGGGGGAGGTGGGGGGTAATAGAGAATACGACGCCGACGCCGCACCATTATAATGCATGGCTCCAGAGGTGCGTAATGAGGTGACATGTCAACAACTTCATAGGGTGCTTGGAGCTTCTTACTTTTCATCTGGCCCTTTTTAGATCTCATTTGAAGGAAGCGAAGGAAATAAAGAGAGAACATTTTTTCATATTCATTTTATATATATATATTTCTATAGGAATCTATCTAAGTCTTTACTTTCAACCCGTTTTAGAATGTTTTCTAAAATGTTTGTATAAGTATGTTGTGTATTGAGAGGGGGGAGGTGGGCGGCACCAACTCTAGCTACGCCACTGGATCCAGTAGATGTTATTAGCTGCCGTAAGAAAATAAAGTTGTACATCTACCACAAAAACGTAAAAAAAAACACCTAAAATAAAACACACACTAGTTTGATTTTACATGTTATGGTTTCTTTCGATGCTGATATTCATTCACTTTCTTGAAGAAAGCGTAAAAATAATAAAATATGGTTACATTTCCGTAAAACGTGTGAAATAGCGACGTCGTTACTACAGTCCAATTAATAGAGGAATAGCCTTAGTGGAGTTACAAAAAATACTAGATCTACTTTCACGTATTCATACGTCCAGTCATGTGATTTTCAGCTAACACTTTTTATATATATCATCAATAACTATACAAATATATTAAAATGTTATCAATGTTGACAGCAAACAAATTTGTATTTGGTAAATAACTTTCCTATGAAAATAGGAGTGTACTCGTATCTCCATTTCTGGCAGCCAATCCAACATCAGTCACCCGACTAGAACCAGCCACGTGTTGCGGTGATGACGATTTATGAGGGGGAGGTGGGGGGTAATAGAGAATACGACGCCGACGCCGCACCATTATAATGCATGGCTCCAGAGGTGCGTAATGAGGTGACATGTCAACAACTTCATAGGGTGCTTGGAGCTTCTTACTTTTCATCTGGCCCTTTTTAGATCTCATTTGAAGGAAGCGAAGGAAATAAAGAGAGAACATTTTTTCATATTCATTTTTTTTTTTTAGTGGAGTCTTTATAAAGAGTTTTGAAGAATACTTGTCGACTTCCATTCAACCCTAAATATTATTTTGTACTGATGGGGAATGAAAATAAGGAACAAACGAGCCGCAAGCAAGAGAGAGATTGAGACGATATTTGATCTAAATTATTTCAAATGTTGGGGAAATGAAAGACTGAGAAACACATTTTTATCAACTGCAGCTGTATCCGAGTAGTATAAGCAGTTAGACCCATTTTACTGCCATTATCTAGGGGTGTCCTTAGTGCTGATATTTCGATGAGTCAATTTATTAATTTCTTCAGTTTGCTTTTTCTTTTGTGTAATGGCCTAAGCTTGTATTTTAGTGCCATTAGTTGACAAATATTTCAGTTTTTTTTTATTTAGTTTTTGTGAAATGTCTTGAATTATCCGTCTCTTCCAATTTTGCATGTACATGGTAGCACTATTAAGAGCCCTTTTGTTTAGCCCATTTTTTTTTTATTAGAAAACCCACAAAGTTTTATTTCCCATAAAGGTTTTCCGTTTTATCTCCAGGTAATTCTTTCCCTTAGACCGAGACATTCAGAACCTTATATCTAACGTTTGTGTATTAGTAAACTTTATAGATAATATACCTGTAAGAACGTATTTTATAATTTAATCCAGGACAAAATAACAAAGATTGAAATATATTTCAAATATATTTCCTTCCACGGCTTACAACAAACACCTATTGACATTTAAAGAACAGTTTTAATATTCAAGATCTTACAAACAGCTTGTAATTATATTTGAAAATAAAGCGTACAAAAGAATTGAAATAAGTTCACATGGAAAACGGGACTGGTTATAATTCTGTCTCGGAACTTCCAACAAACATTCAAAAACAAAACACGTTATAGACGGATCGCCATAAGAAGACAATCTACTTTCACATATCCGTACATCAAGTCACGTGATCTTCAACTGTCATATAACAATAATAATGTAGTAAAATATTAACAGTGTTGACCGCAAAACAAATGTTTAAGGAAACTGGATTGTATAACTTTCGAAAGATGAGATTTGATCGATGTTAGTTGCTCTATATTTCTAGCTCTACTAAAATGCTCTTTATGTAACGTTCCAACTATAGTTAAGGTAGAAAGGTCTAGAGTTTCAAGAACTAAGATTGGTCTCAGCTTGCACTGTTCTCGTCTTTTGAGCACTTAAAAGGGAAAGAGGTGGGGGAGGGGGGAGGATAGAGTTAAGGAACATATTTTTGCAAGTTTTTACAACACAGTTGTTTAGCCAATATAGATTAAATATGGCTTTAATGTATACGTCTAGTTTAGTTTTCTCCATATAGTAGTGATCTCAACAGTTTTTGAATGTGTGTAATGGATGCAGGGACATTTGAACACAAACTTTTTAAACCCTGCTATAATAGGTATTGAAGAACAAAATTAAACCAAACCCATCTACTAAAGCAATAGTTTATTTTGACAACATTTTGTATGACCTTATCTCGTGTACCTCACCTTGTCATAATTGGGCCTATCAGGCTCTTACAGAGATTGAACAGCCATTACTAACAACGCCAGAAGATCAAACTCCTATCCTGTGGCACAAAGGTGTGTCGCAGAGGTTAAGTTCTTGAGAGTCACTTGTCTGTAGATATGAGTGTGTGTATGAATGTTTGTAAATTACTTAGTCATAATTTATGTTAATGATGACCTTTTTAGGATGATGTTGGTCAGGTTTCACGTGGTTTTATTAAGTTGAGAGGCGTGACCACATCCATACTCGTATGAATACAATATTTTGATGTTTTCAATTTATTGATTGTTAAAGAAATGTTCATATTTAACAACCATGACATGTGTAGCTGAGTCTTTGGAGACCACGTTCGAATAGAACTGAGCTCCCTGTCAACACTTGCCCTCGAGGTCGCATTAGAAAACGCAACAAGCATAGTAATGCCGATATTTCTACGCCCAACACTAAACGAATGGGTTCCTTTTAAAACGTACAAGTTAGACTGGTTGCATACATTTCAGGCGCAACACTGGTGGGGAAGGGGGGAGAACTATACTTTTAAATCTCACCTAGAGTAAAATATTTAACTCTCTCCAGTTGAAAACAGTTTCAGTAGAGGTCATGGGTTCAAATAACGCTGCTCTCATGTTTATTTCAGTCGTATATCAGAGTGTGACGTCATGGAGCGTACGTATGTGGAGACAGAAGGAGTGAGAGTGGTCATGGTAAAAATAAAACAACTTTTTTTTGTTTTTGTTAAAGCAGTGCAATATTAACTTAAATTCCCGTATAAAAACAGAAGAGGATATTGCCCCAGTCACTGATAAAAACATGGTTCCAGGCCAGCCAACCATCAAGCTAATGAGTGAAGCCTCATTTAACATTTCAAAACTTGTTTTTTTTTTTAGCCACCCGTTCCCTCGGGAGGGATGAAGGGGGAGATGTAGACCGTAGAGATGACACCCCCTCCTCCCTACGTGTTAAATAAGCTATCGGATTGGCGGGCAGCATCCGACACAGTTAACACATCGTTTATCACGTCTGTCCGGATGGCAATACTACCCGGTACCGCAGACGATGAAATAAACAGGCACGCTCATACCCATCTACTCGATTAAAACAGTATTTTGGAAACTGTTCTCGCTGGTAATTATTCCTCTCTCTTGTCTAAATAGTTATGTTTACCTGTGCAAGACAAACATTTTTTAAAGATACTTTAAAAAAAAAACACCGTTCAGAAATCTCTAAAATTTAAGTGAATCTCTCATAGTTCTTAGATTAATTTAACTTTTTTTATTTTGCTTTAATATATATTACTGGACCAGATTTTGCTCTTGCGCATTTGAAATTAAATATAAATGATTAAAGATTAAAGCAACAACAAATATGTTAGTGTATTAAGATATTTAAAGCAGTCTTCTGTGGCCGCATGGTCTATGGCATCACTCTCGTGTTAGAATAGACTGCCAATGATAGGGATATTGGGGCTTGAATCCTGGTCGGATATATTACGGTTGATTTTCCAAAATTGTTTTACACTCTTCCTCCACGCAAATGCAGGTACACTTTCTCTCATTTAAATTCAACTTTGTTAATCCCTAAATCATTAGTGTAATTAGTACATATTCGTCCAGCCTAACCCGGTAGAAAGACGCGGTAGTAAAAAAAACCATACTTAGAGCGCAGATAATTTTAACCAAATTTATCGCTGTATCTCTTTACTGGCCATAGAATAAAAAAGAACGGCATTAACTTTTTGCACTTTGCTGAGAGGTTTCTCTTCTGCATAATCTGTACATTGACGCTGACAGGCAGTGTCCGCGCTGGAAGCTTCGGAAATTGATGAACTTTCCCATCATTCCCACCGCTGGTCAACACTCTTGCACCCTTTACAAAAAATATAGATTGGCTTCATCATATTCTGAAAGGCATCTGTCACTCAATAATAATAATACTATAACATTCTGAAAGAGAGAAAGGGTATTTAGACACCAGACCGTCCATTAAATTAAAGGCAGGGGAGGGGAAAATGGGGCATATCTAGTTTTTATATTGAAATACAACAAGGTAGTATTCCAGAAAATTAGGTTTGTTTTGAAAAGTAAAAAGATATAAGTGATATGATAAGACAGGATCGCCATTATTCTCTTATTGAGAGACTCCTGATGTTTTTCAAGAATAATTCTATTTTTTTACTTAAAAGACCAAAGCATAATTATTATTATTATTATTATTATTAGCACCGCGTCTTACTACCCGTTCAGGCTATACGCACTTACGCTAATGTGTAATGGTAGGTGGATTGTGAGATGAAATGAAGGACCTACAGTTTAACGTGGAATCCGAACCACGGTGGAGACCTGGCAAAGCATAATTAATGAAATTTCAACTATAATAAAATGTTCTCATGAAAGGTCATGTTTTTTTTTAGCAGTGCATCTTACTACCCGTTCGGGCTACAAGCTTATTTACTAATTAAGTCAATGGTTTTAAGGATTAGGGAGGTTATATTTATAGGAAGTTTACCCTCATTTGCGTGGAGGGAGAGTGTAAAACCACTATGTAAAAACCTTAATTCACTCGTCTCATATTCGAACCTCGATCTCCTCATCATCACTAGTCCGGTCCACTGCAAGAGAAGCACGCTAGACCTCGCGGCCGTCGAAGGGGATGAAGAGGTCTTGTAGCTGGGGTTTGAAATTTTTGTTCGAATCAGCGTGCTTAGTTCTTGAGCTCATTTTTCCTTCCATAAAAAGACCTAGCACTTTGAAAATTTACAAATATTCCAGAAGTTTTATTTTAGTTTTTTTCTTTCAAACACAAAAATATATCTGTGATTTTCCAGGTGCTGATAACCCTAGATAAATGTAAATATTAACTTGAATTAAAATGTTTTACATATTGGAGAAATAATCGAACAATTTTATGGGATTGTTGTTAATATTTATATAGTTAATAATTAGTATAAGTTTTTTTTTAAATATTGACGAGGCAGTTATTCAAGATCGATAGAATAAAAATACAACCAATAGTAATAATAAACTATGTTAATGACAAAAATCGAGGCCATTTATAAATACGAATTTTATTGTGCTATTTTAACACGTATTATAAGCTATAAATAGTGATTCAGTGATTTCAAATCTATACAATTCACGAGCTATAAGGGCGTCAAGCTTTCTATTCTATGTTTTTTACGTACCAATGTTGTAAAGAAGTTTATGTATGGGACTGAAATTTAGTTTATCTAAATGTGACCGAATTGAACATTGAAAATATATATTTGATATAACTCATCTATTTCATTAAATGTCTTGTCTCTCCTTTCATAGTGACGAATCAACGGCAGGGGGGCTGGATGTTGTGTATGTTCTAGATCTAAGTTATTTTATAAATCGTGTGCAGATATAATCAATCGGTTTAGAAAGTGCACGTTGAATACTCTAAATCTCACTGTTCATATTGTGTATGATAGTTTATGTTATGTAAATTACAAAACAAAAATAAGATTTATAAAAATGAAATAATACAACCTAGTTTTATAAGCATGAATTATTCAGTAGCGCGATAAAATTTAAAGGGATTTATAGGGATGTATACATACACCTTGTGAATTTCCTCAGATAACTTGGAGATTTCATCTGATGACTTACTGTTTCCTCCTGATTTAGGGCCTTTTTTTTTAAAGGGAGGGAGGACAAAGGAATTTCCAAGACAATCTAAACAATAAAAAAACTGATGACTTACTGTTTCCTCCTGATTTAGGGCCTTTTTTTTAAAAGGGAGGGAGGACAAAGGAATTTCCAAGACAATCTAAACAATAAAAAAAGGTTGGAAAAATGAAAAATTACATAACCTTTCTAGACATGGAACAAATATTGTAAAATTCCTGGTTTTACATGACATGTAGGAACCCTATATATACATATAGGGTATGATCGATCTCCTCTCTCGAAATCACACCTAACGCGGAATATAAGAAATAATCTCTCCCTGGGACAGGAAAGAGAAGAGCTACTAGTTACTACTATCCGGTAGCAACCACGCCACATCTTGAACCACAAATCCTAGCTCGCTTGGCGGTCGACGAGGTGGTCTTGTTACGTCATCGGTGACTCGGTCAATCATACAGGCCAAAAAAAGTATAATGGTCACATGGAAGGAACAATAAAAAAAATTGTTCCGATTCCCTGGCAATAGAATATCGTCCCTGCTATACAAACACGCGTGATTTTCACACGCACACGTCCCTACTGTAAAAAAAAAAAAGTCGTCGATAGTGTGATGAATGGTGGTGCGCCACTGGGAGCGACAGGAGACATACGTGAGTCGGCCACTGGAACCAGAATGTAGTTTTTATTGTAGCTCGATACAATGGCGGGAGGATGTTTTAATGGAATTACGTTTTCAACACTTCCTATCATTAGTCATTGGGCGAGCATGGCCGGAGAGAGATATTCAATGAGAGGGACAGAAAGAAAGAGAGAGAGATAGAAATAGACCGATTTAAACTTTATTAAATGTTTTATAAAGTCAACAAATACAACTTACATCCATTACTGTTTCTAGGCTGTGGTCCGGGTCAGTTTTTTTAAAACCAAGATGTATAGCCTATATGTTCTACTACCGGCTTAAATGGCTTGTCGTGACTTCACATTCTTTATAATCTAACCTAAGACTAGAACAGTCACAACATCCAGTCCCCAGCCGTTAATCCATCGCTATGAAAGGGTAAACCCACATTTCACTAATTATAATTATTTTTTTTGACATGGCGGGAATCTAACCCGGGACCCTTAGCTCAGTTGAATGACATGCTACCTACTGAGCTAAGGTGTCGGACCAACAAATACCACTGAATGTTTTAAATAATGAACTACTACCTTCATCCAACAATCGAGTTTGAAAGGCAATGTAAAATTAATATTCAGAAGACTACACCAATTAACGTAGCAAAGAGTGGTATAGTGGTTGCTCAAGAAGTCTCCAAAAGTTACAGGGGAACCTGGTTCAATTACAGGTCACTAAAATAATTAACTTTCTATATTTAAATGTATCGTCTTGTTTATATATATTACCATTCCTGGAGAAATAACTTGTGAAATTAAAGGTGTTGCGTCACTAGGCCTAGATAAACAAGTCGTTGATTTGTACGTATGAGAAAAGTTTTTTATTTTATAAAACATCGTCTACCCGTTTGGGCTCTCCACTTATGTACTATTTAGGCTAATAGTTGTAGGGATGAATGAGGTTGTATTTTTGGAAGTATACCAGCATGTGTGTGGAGAGAGAAGGGGAAACCAATCAGCAAAAAACCTCAGGACCCCCGACCTAGATCACTCCACCATAGCAGTCAAGTCTGCTGCGAAAGTAGAGCCCCAGACCAAGCTGCCACCGAAGCGGGTACGAGACAATTTGATTGTGAACGTTTTAAAATGTTTGTTTCCGGCCGTCGATATAACAATCCTAGTTGGTAAAATGTTGGTCCACAGTGCAGCGACAACCGATAGAACTGCACATCTCAGGACCAATTAGAGCGTGCGTATTGACATGATATTTACAATTACCATGTAATGTCATGAACACCCCTCAATCAGTTCGTACGGCTCCAGTACGGTATCGTGTGCCGTATCACGGGCATTTCTAAACCGATACGTGGGTACTAGAAATTAGTAGAAATATGTCGCCATTATTACAGAATTGCCTTTGAAAACGTGAGTGCAAAATGTGTGACTAGACACAATTTCCTCATACAGCTACTACGCAGACAAACGAAAATAGTTTCCACAAACAACAATCACAGTACTGGGGGTAGCTTAATGTTGAGATCATTGCAATTAGGCCAAGTCCTCCCTTCCTGCGAATTCCCCATTGATACCAAAAATATTTCTGTAGACATACAGGGAAACAATTTAATATTAAACTGTCATATATACGTATATTTAATTGTAGAATATACATTTAAATGATTCCTCCCTCTATTATTCTTCTCAATCCCGAGCAATGATGTGGAATTAATGGGCGTCACGGTTTGTTAGCAGGTCCAGCCTGTGTGATGAGACTGTACTAGTAAACTATCGCTCCATCTCTTGGGTTTGTTAGCAGGTCCAACCTGTTTGATGAGACTGTACTAGTAAACTATCACTCGCTTCATTACTGAGACTGCGTGTGGCAAGTTTATACAGAATGAAAGCGAATCTTTCTATAGTGTTATTTCACTAACCGGTGACCGCCCACGAGTCACGTCTGATCAAATTATAAATATACACACTTCAGATAAGTGTTTCAAATAAATAAAAGCATCATAAGGATTTGTGAATTGTCGGAACCGACCTAAATGTGTCAAATGTGCAATAACTCTCCCACTTGAAATAATATCGTGGTCATTTGAAGCTTCCAGAAAATTACCGCACACTTTCACATGGAAATGTGAAAAAGCTACAATGTTTCGCTAAGTTATATACAGAGCATTCTAAATACATTTTAACATTAAAACATATATACACCGTGAATTTGTTAGGAGCATTCTGCAGGGATAAAGGGATTTAGTCAAGTTTGTTTACACAGGTGATAATTATTGTGAAGGCGTACCATTTGGAGCACAAGGAGAAGAGAGAAGATCACAGGGTTCATGAGAGGAGCCACGACCGACAGAAGGAGAGAATAGACGTTCTCAGGGTTCATGAGAGGAGCCACGACCAACAGAAGGAGAGGATAGACGTTCTCAGGGTTCATGAGAGGAGCCACGACCGACAGAAGGAGAGGATAGACGTTCTCAGGGTTCATGAGAGGAGCCACGGCTGACGGTCTTTGGCATAGGTGAGGAAGTGAAACCTAATATGAGGAACTGTAGAGTGGGAGGGTTTGGTTCGTCAAGTGTGAAGAGAAACATCTATCAATAGTTTATGGTGACTTCTTGTGGAGTAGAATGCTCCAGAAGTGCAATTAGAACAACATTGTAATCATCCTTCTATCAAAGCCTAGTTTTACCATTTTATTAATATATTTATTAATTACTTTTTGCCAAGCTATTACAATTCTCTAGATATTTTCTCTGATAAGCCTAAATGAAGTATAGAACATAACATTGTCAAGTGACGAACCTCTTCCTCAGTATTTCATTTGAACACTTGGGAGAAGCTCCCGTTTTTTAATTTCAGTTAGAAGTCCGTGGATGACAGATTTGACGGAAATGACACATTTTTGAATTGCTTCCATTTGTACCCCATATTACCAAAGAAGCCGTATATAAGTATATAGTCGGAGCAATATAATAATCAAAAAGACTTTAGGGCATAGCTACAACTTACAAAATCTTGTCATCACATTTAATCTACATCCTAGGTGCCATTACAGTTATGATGCCCAACGGGTGCCAATTCTGCCATAACAGCATCTAGGTATAAGACGGGTAGAGCCACGAGTGAGCGATGCCTTTAGTGGTGGGAGTAGTAACTAAGGAATAAGAGAAAGGTAGTTCTGTGTTTCCCTTGAAGCAAAGCAGAAGCAAGCGATGGCGTCTGATGGCATATAGAGCCCGGGGCTGATGTACAGTAGCCCCATGGCTTCTTTGGTGCTGACTGACAGCTCACAACTGACTTCTGACAGTCAACATTTAGGTATATACCTAAATTTTGACCGTCAGAAGTGACAGCTGCTAAACACATGTTTTTGTAGATCATATGGTTCGGCGTAGGGATACATAATTTGACCTGGTGACTTTTCAAAGCTGTCAGTCAGCACCAAAGAAGCCATGGGGCTATTGTACCAGCCTCTACTGGCAGTGTCTCAATGGCTTATAAACTGCATAGAGAGCCGATCATAAGTGGAATGTATACTAGAGCCAACTAGGGATGAACTCCAAATTACTCGTGCTCTACCTGCTTTCACAAGGCGAGAAAATGTCGTTGACTTTACCAGGATTCGATATAAACCTTCTTATTAGGGGCTTGGATATCGTCTGAAACCTAACTGTTTAAATAACCCGCCTGTGGTCGAGTCAAGTAGGTGTTGGGGATGTAATGTTGTTACACACCTCTCACCCTCTATATCTCTCCATCCCTCTTTGGACCATCCATCTAGCAACTCTGGACGGTGAAATACAGAAACCGGTCAACGCACCAAGATGAACCCAACCCAACACCGTGGTGACGACGGCACTCCTATCCCAGAAAGTAGGCCTGCAAGATCGCCTTGCATTCTACCAAGCCAGCGAGGTGGGTCAGGGAGCCAGCAATGCCCGAGAGCATGGCCGCTGTAAATCGTCATCAGCCCAAAACAGACGAAGACCCACAAAACGAGTTCCGGATAGTCACCATTCCCAAAGGAGCTACTGGGAGATCACCCAAGGTGAGGAGTTAGGTCAACCCAAGCTTCTTCTGGATGTGTGGAAATTATCGTATGAATATGTGCATACATATTATCTATGTACTTTATGTCATTAGTTTTAGTATGCACTGACTATCAATATTTGTATTAATATAAATTTAATTTTAAGTTAAATATACAGAGTATATAAAAATAAAAACTTTTGTCATACCAAGTTGACATTCTAAACCCCTCAAAACCTCATCAGGGTAGAAGCGTTTGACGAAGTCTTTTAATCCTTTACACCACTGACATCAGAAGAGCATCGAACCCGGAAATACCCGAGAAGGGAAACACGTCAAGAATGACAAGCTCTCCGTCAAACGCCCATCCTAGACTACACATCTGCAGAGAATTCACTCTTCCCCTCTCAACAATTATTTTCATCACTTTATTTCTTTCCTCGAAAGGCCACCCCACTTCCCACCAACCGACCATCGAACTCCAGAGCACACTCTAAGGTCCCCTAGTATCCTCAAAACGCCAGTTCATCCCCTCACCACCTTCTGGGGGAAGTAGTTCTTTGGGATTTTGCGGAGATTCTGTGACAAGACGGGCCCAAATAATGGACCATCCTACCCCCTCTTTTTCTCCACCTTCACACATCAGCCACCCTACCCTCATCCTCCCCTGAACCGTAACGATGTCAAAGGAACTTCACCAAAACTAGCTTTGAATGGACTTTGGATGAGAAACAAACCAATGTTCACGACCTTCACCGTCGTCCCTTGTCTACGACCAAGACGCAAGAGGGGAGGGGTGATGTGGGGGCGAGGGGAAGGCGGGTGACGACTGAAAGCAAACTGATGTTGTTCTCCACGGGATGTTCTTTGCTCTAGGACTGACCCCTACCAGGGCCGATGATCCCATCAACGAGCACACCCCATCCTCACNCGTCCCTTGTCTACGACCAAGACGCAAGAGGGGAGGGGTGATGTGGGGGCGAGGGGAAGGCGGGTGACGACTGAAAGCAAACTGATGTTGTTCTCCACGGGATGTTCTTTGCTCTAGGACTGACCCCTACCAGGGCCGATGATCCCATCAACGAGCACACCCCATCCTCACATCTTCTTTAACATCAACGATGGAGGAGAGAGTATTATTATACTAGTTGGATAATATACCCGGGTTATGTTTGTATTACCCGCTGATAAATAGGCAGAAATTTATAAGAAATTGTACCATGTCCTCAAATATGAATTTGCATTGCCTTCCTGCAGGCTTAATTCCAAATCAAACATGTATTTCAATAAGTTAACCCCAAGTTTCAACGATTTAAAGATGTACAGTACATAATTATTATAAACTTGTGGACTTTGTTAAAACTCGAGCATGAAGCAATAAATGTACCGCATCTGTTTAATCATTCCAAATAGACTAGGTGATCTCACAAGACTACACCTGCACCTACTTATTGGATTACATCAACATTTGGATTTATAATGTCGCTCTTGGAAAGTTTCCAAAAAAGAATACCAAACTAATAAGGTGACATTTTTTTTTGTTCTACCAAGTAAAAGTTAGGCACCCTAGTGCCGAGTTAAATTTTCCTGTAATAGCTCTGATTTGGAGTCAATATCTATCTATCATAATATTTAATTCAACTTATGTTCTACATATTATATTAATATATATTATTATTAATATATAAGCAATTATTAAATAAAATTAATGCAATCGTTTCCAATAAAATCGTTGAGTTTCAACCAAGACAAATATTAGTTCGAATCCAGTTAAGGTTAGAGTTCACAAAGTGGTCTTAGGTGCTAACAAACCAATTTTTTTTCAGCGTCTTATAAAATATTAATGCTACTTATTTTCTAAAGAAAGAAAAATATAACTACACAATCTTGGTGAATTAGAGTAGCATCTTGCGGCAAAGGGAATGCCGGTAAAGTAACAAAACTCAAAATACGGGTTCGTGATGGAGAGAAGGGGTTGTAGAAATGAAAATTTGAAATCAAGAGGTCAGCAAATAAATAAAAATGTATAGGGTTTCTGTCCCTGAAGGGTTCAAGCTAGGAGGAAAGGCATCAGTAGAACTTTCTAAGAACCACTTTAAAGCACCCTTAGATCCTTCAAGACAGGGTGAATCCCCTATGGACGTCCCGGAGGTCTTGAGGGAGGGATTGCTTCTAGTCACGTCTAGAAATACTGAGCCGGACCAGTTGCGAGAGAAAGAATATGATACGGTTAGATG
>CABFOV010003609.1:0-21107 GCA_902141375.1 Timema poppense
TCCTTAACACGCTCAAAATAAGTTGGGAATACGTGTCACTCGTTCATCCTTAACACGCTCAAAATAAGTTGGGAATACGTGTGTCACTTGTTTATCCTTAAAACGCAGAGAATATGAGACAAAGCCACCTACATCGTGACAAATTGACACCGATTGATTTGCAATGATGGGCGACAGAGTCGTGAATATTAAATACTGGTGAGCTTCTTTGCAGCCGTGACCCAAAGTCGCTGTCGCCTAGTATGGCCACTCATTTTAAAACAAGGCTTTACGTGCTGACGACCTGGCCGCGTATTAACCCTTACCTAGGGCGTTTTTCCCTAAATGTTTTCCCATTTTTCCTCCAAGTAAATGTGAGTAATTTTTTGTGTAAATGATACCTTCCTCACTCTAACCACATTAGTGAAAATATGCTGATAGTACTTCACAAAAATAAAAGGCCTATTTACCGTCTTAGCTAACTCGCAGTTTTCGTTGTATTATAATTTATAAATTAAATTTAATAAATAGGCCTATAAATATATGACTAAACGCATATCTGGAACGTTTGTTCAAATAATAATATAAAATAAACATACAAAACGAAGTTATTGTACAGTTATTTTACTATGTTTTAATAATAATAATAATTATTATTATTATTATTATTATTATGTTCCTTGTCCAAGCACTTCTCTATCTCTGTCCCAACCCCCATACCTCTTCTTCGCCCAACCCCTCAAGGCGCCCTCTTCCTTATTCTTCTTCCATCCTGTTAATTTGATTTCCAGCCCACCAATAGCCGTCCTGTGAATTTCACCGTTACTTCTCTATTCACCCGGCTCTCTCGTCCGTAGCTAATTCCTGCTGTTCAGTTGGCTTTGCAGTTTTTCTGTCCTATACCCAATATCACCGCCGAGGAATATTAGGCTTTTGGAAAAAACTTTTATCTTCGCGTTCTCTCGTTCAACTGTTGTCAAGTCTCCGCGCTTTCAGTTATGTCGGAAAGTGGTGTGCAGGGGTGAGAAGAAGTTAGGGGCAACCTCGACGAACCAGCGTTGCTAAATGTATATTATTCATGTGAAGAAAGACCTCAATAAAACGAGAGAATGACAACGCTGTTTCCCGATAATAGTCATGCAGATTTCTCACAGATTATATCTGGTGTGACTGACGCCACTGCCCACCGATTAAACACTCCGTCCGCTACTATCACTTTAGATAACTTTACATTTTGTCATTATTTGAGAGAGAGAAAGATGCGTCATAAATTCTGAAGCAACCTTTATATCGCGATTCCACGGTATAGCCCAATTTTCTTACGAATGGTCATTTATCTACAGCTGTAAAAAATGTTACTAAATCTAGTTTTACGTATTCATACGTCAAGTCATGTAACCTGTAGCTGTCGATTTCCATTTATATTATCAATAACAATAAAATAGCCCTAATAAAATGTCACCATTGTTGATTGCAAAATATATATAAGGTAGGTACATCAGATTAAGTCGAGTTGCCATCGTTAGAAACTTATTGTTCAGTGTAATGTAATGTAGTGTAATGATTTTAATGTGCTGTTAGATTGACAGATGGTGCTCATTTTAACATATGTGTAGGATAAGTCTAAAGTAACATTTGGTTAATGTTTGTCACTAAACAATTATTTGTTCTCTCTTCTCAAAGGTCCTTGCTTGATCTGTATTGGGAATGTTGTTTGCTCATATCTTGTCACTCAATATAGGCGCTATCAGCGTCGGGGACTACATTCGTATCCTATCGTGCTACTTTTCAGACCATATAAATATTATTACATTCGTACATTTGATAAATGACGGCTGTACACGGGAATCGAACCCGGGACCCTCGGTTTAACACGCCTATACTCCCCCTCTGAGCTAACGAGGAATACAGTGCTTAAAGTCATCCTGGATAGCTCAGTGGAAGAACATTGACGTGCTACACCAAAGGTCTCTAGGTTCGATTCCCGTGTTTGGGTGTAATTCTTCAAATCTACGAATACTCGTATAATACAGTACTCCACACGGTTGACTAAATCTGTAATTTAAATAGCATTTCTATCTTCTAATCTTCGCTAGTCATGTACAATTGACTCTACATGCGTTTGCTTACGTATTATTAGTATAGGCCTACCACAATCTACAATTAAAAGTTATACCTCCCTCCCCCCTACCTCATACCCCCTTCCCCCTTATGTGAAAAACAATAAACTCGCACATAACTAGGATTCGATCCAAAACATATCTCGGAAAGGGTTTAGCAACATTTGGAGGTATAACGTCTTATCTTGCCCACAGCCGAGGCCGATAAGAATATCGTAAAAGCAAGTTGATAGTCAAAGTCGAGCGTGTGTGACCTAACGAGATAACACACTTTCTTATAGATAAGACTCCCATGGACTCGCAAACTAAGGGCTCAATTGGTAACTTTTTTAATCAAAATGTTATTTTGTGCGCATGATGTGAGGAAGGAAACATAAAGAACATAGGGGAGTATATTTATGTTTATAATTCAGTAAGTTGGAATATTTAGATTTAAACTTTACCTTCAGTTTTTTATCGTCTTATAACAAATAGGTGATACTATGTTTGTTATATTCATTAGTTAGCTAAGTCATGCGGTTGTATAGAAAGTTTGTTGAAAAAGTGCACGTTAAATACTACGATAAATATATTAGCCGGAGAGTGGTTTTATAAATTCATTTACCATTATGTTCAGGCAAATACTGGTTGCTATTTTTCAATTAATTGAGTTTTATTCCCTTATCAGGACAAACCCTGTGGTCAACTGTTACTTGTGCACTGAATCTTAAACAACTTCCTTAGCCTTAATTCATAATATTATTGATTTAAATCACAGTAAGTTTCTAATAGCGAAACACGAGGTGTATATTTAATATAAGTTACATAGCAAAATATAACTCATCTGAAATCAGCCTACCAACTAAAATTCATATAATTTGTTTCTTTTAACGAATCATAGGCCTTTGTAAACATACTCGTATATGTATAGTTCGTGTATTCCCACTTTGTAAACATACTCGTTTATGTATAGTTGGTGTATTCCCACTTTGTAAACATACTCGTATATGTATAGTTCGTGTATTCCCACTTTGTAAACATACTCGTATATGTATAGTTGGTGTATTCCCACTCTATTTCTAATTTTGCCTTGTAATAAAAATCTAATCCGTTGATCTATTTCGTAAATCCGCTACTGATGACCCCCAATTATTTCCTCTGCGCATGTCATCACCCTAATTATAAATAAGTTAGATAACATTGTGTAGCGTGTAGTTATAGTTTATAGTATATAGCTATTACTCAGGGTTCCCCTGGAAAATCAGGAATACATAGGAAATTGTTTTATGTCTATAAAAAACTTAAAACATAAGGGAAAATGTGTGAATTTGGGACAATTAACTGTAAGCAATAAATAGTAGGCCTATACATGGAATATAATGCGAACTGAAAAATTAAACCCCGTTGATTCGTACACACATCGCCCACCTTTTTTCTCACCCAATAGCATTTGATTCTGTAATAACTGCATACATCCCGCCATCAAATTTCTCCCTCAAGGTCATATAATCATGCTCTAAACACTAATGACATGACCTCACTCTACTCAATTTTATAAAAAAAATAAACTTTATTACTCTATACTAGTCTCTATACATTGTCTGGGAAAATGGGAATTTATTTTGAAAAAATCTATAAAATGCGGGGAGTTTTGTATTTAAAAATTATTGGTAGCCCTGGTGTTATTAAGGTTACAATATTTAAGGTTTCCGAAGACATTTCTCGACAAAATAAAATTTCTGAAACAATTATGCTGATTTGTAAATATTTATTAGAAGAGTTAAATTTGTAATGTGTACTTCTCGATAAGTTTCTGCCAGTCGGCCTTGAAGCCAAGTGACACGTTTAGGAGCCTCAATGGAATCTAAATATCTTGAGTTGCTTAGATTGAAAACTAAATAAAAATGAGATTAAGTCTAAACGATTTCATGTTTGAATAAACAGCGATTGAGTCAAATGTAATATCAACTAATGATCCTGATTTAAAGCAAGTTTTATTGTTAATGCCTTATAACTCTCACTAAACGGATTACGCTGCTTTTTAATGCAAAAATAAAACGAAAATTTCTCATTGCTTTGGTCTTCTTTAACCTAAAGATATGTTGACATAGAAATTTATCCAGATGCCAACAAGAATTTAAATATTTTAGATTGAGTTGATCTAAAATATACTTAGAGGCTTTTTTATTGATATTATATTTTTAACGTTTTGTTTAAAACGTTTGTCTGGGATATATATGAAAGCAAATTTATGGACATTTCCTCTCAAGGGTAAAATTCCTATGTGCTATGTAGACAAATATTAGAAAATTTAACTACGCACTCTGTGTTGAGTTTATTCGAAGTATCTGAGACTTTTGAAAAATGAAAAGTTTAGAAATCTAAGAAACTATTTTTTTATAATTTTTTATTTAACATTGTCGAATTTCTTTAGACATTAAAGATTCTCTATTCCAGAGGTCCCCAACCTTTTTGTACCTTTTTTCAAAACTAACGTTAGTGCAGCAGGCACCAATCACTTTTTCAACTAAATTTATCGCCGAACATAATTCATAATGCAAATAACACACACACACAAAAATACATATTTAAAAAAATTGTGAGTCTAAATTATTATTTTTTTAATTCGTATATAAAATAACGCAAATTGTACAAACGCAAAGTTAGTCCAAAATCAGTTTAAACAATTGAAACAATTTTCACCAAACCAAAATTCATTGTCAATAAATAAATAAAATACTGCTTTATTTACGATTTTAACAAGACCAAAATAAATATACACAAGGAAATATTTTAACTACTCACCACCATTTTGGTGCTTAAGTACATTTTTAAAATATAAATTTATTCCGAGTTTATTCAGGCAACAACGCTGGTTAGACCTATGTCAAGATATCTACAAAGTAAATAGAAGTATTAGCATGGTATTAGTGAGTATAATGATAGTTTTGAGTAATAAAGTACACTTTGAAAATGAGCTGGCAAAGAAAGAGGAATGAGAGGGAGGGACTGGAAAGAGGGGGGCTTTCAATCACCAACTTCTTGAGAACAGCCTACCTGGAGATAAGCTCAAACTTGATTTTTGCCGAAAAGTGACAGATTAAAATTATTAGTCAAGAAACTTTCAGTTGTGGTCAAAAAATGGCGGGCAGACGCAAAAGGCTCGGCGGGCGCCATGGCGCCCGCGGGCATAGGCTTTGGGATCCCTACTCTAGCCTAATAAATCATTACTTTCATCTACTTATAACTTGAACAGTTAGTAAGACCCGGTGCTGTAGCTTATACATAGTGTCCGTAAATTCGCGGATACGGTCTGTACCACACAATTCTATGGCCTAAACTAAATAGAAAATATTGTTTGGTAAAAATGAGTTAGGCCCTTAGTTTTCGAGGAAAATGACGTGAAAATATAGAAGAGTACTTTATTCCACTTTAAGCACAGCACGTTACATCAGCTGTAATACTGTCGAAACTTCGCAATAGGCGTTCGAAGTTTGCTTCGTGCATAGCTATGCATTTTCCATCACATTTGATGCATGGGGATATCAACCATGGTGATAGTGGCGTTTAACCGTGCGATGATGTACTCGGTCAACTGCGAAAGGTCGTCTGGTAGGTAAACCAGTGATATTAGGTGACCCCATATACATAAATCTAGTGGTGACCTCGGTGGCCATTCCACAGGCCCCCCACGCCTAATCCACTAGCGGGGGTAGGTGACGTGTAGCAGTCGGCGCACTATTGCGGCATAGTGATCTGGGGTACCGTCACACTGAAACCACATATCCTGACGCACAGGCATTGGGACGTCCTCAAGCAGGCGAGGTAATATGGTGGAAATGAAGAAATGGTAATACTGCAAATTCAGCCGCTCCAGTAGCAAATAGGGGCCCACAAGTGTATCCCCAACAATACCGGTTCATACATTGACATGAATTGATGTTGGTAGGCACGAACTCGAGTGGGGTTCGGGTTAGCAGGTGTCCACATGTAGTTGTGAGAGTTAGTAATACCATCACGTGTGAAACAAGCTTCATTTGTCCATAGTATGTGACTGACGAAATTCTGATCCGCCTCATGTTGTTGCAGAAGACATTCACAGAACATTACACGGCGAGGAAGATCACCTGGCAGCAGATGCTGCGTTGCGCTGTAATGGTATGGGTGGTAGCACTCATCGTGCAGAACCTGGTGTACCTCTGACTTTGATACCTTACTTAGTAGCCCGCGCTATGTCACGTGTGCTGGTACCTGTTGGACAGCAGTTAGTACAACGCCCTCAAGATCTGGTGTCCGCACGTTGCGTGGCTGTTCTGTATCCACGCGCTGTGCTGGTCCCATTTGACCAGTCTCTCGGCAACGCAACTCCAACCATTTACACTTGGGTGCCGTCAGTTGGGATAGTGATCAGTGTACAATCGTGCCGCAGGTCCAGTTTGGCTGTTTGTTGCACCCATGGCCATTGCCATGTCCCAATACTCTACTTGCGTGTACGCCATGGACTATTTTATACTACTGAGCTCGAATATTTTCCTAGCCCTATGCCTACCAAATCATAATGTGAGGCACAGCGTTGCCACTTAACCTATTTCTTCTGCTGTTTCCAAAACTTTCATTTAGTTTTCCTCAGGAACTGAGGGCCTGACGTATTTTTACTAAATAATATTTTCTACTTAGTTTGGGCCATATAATCTTGTGGTACAGTCCGTATCCGCGAATTTCTGGACATCCTGTGTGTGTGTGCGTGTGTGTGTGAATGGTGTAGCATGGGGCTGGTTGGGATCCGGAGGTTGTCGGTTTTCGACAAGTGTGGGTTAGTTGTCCCTAAGGCTATCCTCACCTCTTCAGGTCGAGTTTCCCCCTGGAAGATACGCCTACCGAAATGCCATCTTGATCTTGCCAAGTACCATAAAGCGACAGCACTGCACGTTATTTATTAGAGGACATTTAATAAGCTCCTATCCACTTGCTTTCATGGGTTTAAGAGCATAAAAATGGATATTTTTAACTTTGGAGCTTCCGTGGGATGTGCTTTTGTTGTGAAAGGATCCAACTTTAAATTTAGTTTACCTGAGGAATTTAGTGTATTTACGGCCGAATTATAGGCTATGCCATTTTTAAATCGTTGTGTCTCGTATACCGTAACTTTCACAGTTTGGTTCTCATCTTCACTGACTCCATGATTAGTTAGTGCTCTTTTGGAACTGTTCACACTGTACTCGGGAGTCTCCTAGTGCAGATGAAACACGAGCAAATTTCTAAAATTGGTTTGTCAAACACCCGGTTCGCCTTCTGTTGGATCCCTGGTCACGCTGTTCTCTCAGGGAATAACTGGCGTACCAGGCAGCCAAGGAGGCTGTTCATCTCCTGAGGCGAGTTTGGGTGTCATGTCACCACTATACTATAAAGCCATACGGCTGACTCACATTAATGTCTACCCACTTTCAGATGAGCTAGAAACTTGAAATTTGGCAAACTTATAGCTTCTAGCCTGTAACTGACGGGAAAACTCCAAAGAGTTAAAAAATATTAATTTGTAACCCTCGAAAAAAATTCAAAATGGTGGAGCAACCTTAAAGTCGGTGCGGACCTTTCTTTGGAGGCCTCCTGTGGCTAAACGGTAAGACTATCAAAAAACGTATTGCACCAAAGCTAGCTTTTTTTAGGTAATTTTCGCACATTTTCCACACATTTTTAAATTTTCTGGCACACTAATGAGACAGTTAGAATCATAAAATTGTACAAATAAATCAACGTTCAAAACAACGCTGGAATTATATTAGTTTACACTCACTGGGGGTTTGAGGGCGGAACCCACAACGAGCAAAGCGAGTTTTTAGATATAAAGGTGATGTTTGACGTGGGGTCTTACGCACCTGGCACAAGCAGCGGTTTGGACCCCTATTCAGAACAAGCTGCGGTCCATTAGAGACGGTATGTCGCGGTGGCTCTCATCTATTTGGAAGTCTAGAAGAGAGGAGGTTGTCGTGACAAGACTCCGCGTCGGGCATATTTCACTAACCCGTGATTGTTTTTTTATTGAGAGGGGATCCATCTCCGTGTGTGAGCTTTGCGATGCTCCCCTTAGTGTGGACCACATTTTGGTAGTGTAGCGAATTTGCCCCTATTCGCCTGGCTCTCGATTTTAATGGTGTTCTTCGTTTATTTTTACGCGACAGTGCGGATGAAGTAATAGATTTACTCTGTTTTACACACAAGACGAGTCTTTTAAATCCCATTTGAATTTCACTCATATAAAGTATCTCATTTGGATATTATCTCATGTTGAGATTAGTTTTAACGATGTTAGTATATTTGAATATATTTATTTGTCTAGCCCACGAGCCGCCAATTGGACAGGCCTGTGTTAAACTATTTACTAAGTCTGTGCAATGTTGGTTTAGTTCCATCATTAGTAATAATAATATTAAACAATTACTTCAATTTGATTTATATACATCACAATTCAAATGTATGCACTTAGGGTAAGAGTCAAGAAAATACACATATCACTACATTTAAAGTTTCTAATGTGGTAAATAGTCTGTTATACCTGCTTTTCTCTAGCGGGTAAGATCTGGCAACTATGCGCTATATAAGGTTTGTGCTTCAATCAAAGAGTGGAATTCTTTTTACAATAATCAATACCATGTTACCCACAGCTTACGTTGGAAAATAAATCAAATCTAGCTTCTCGATCAATGTTTCATTTTTTTTATGTTTAGAGTTACTAAATGAAAAACTGTCAAAAGTAACCTTGGCTCGCCGGGACTTCAATCTCATGTCAGGCTTATTTTAAGGCCAATGGAATAAGTTGAGGAAGTTTAATTCGTGCACTAAAGTAACCTTGAGCCGGAAAGTATACGATAAATCTCCTAATTAGGTTTAATTGTTAAATAGTGCTTCGATAATGTGTACTGTAAGGTGTTATATAATGGTAATGGCCTCTACGGTTGTAGGCAGACCGCGAAACAAATTGATACTACCTGCAAAGTAGCTACGCTCCTAGAATTGCATAACTATAATACATGCAGGGGTTTTGTCTTTCAAAAGGTGTTGTAGATTGACTATATTACAGGAGCAGGCCCTGCTAGCACTACTATTACTGTATACTACACCCATTCAATTAGCTACTATATTAATAGTTTAGGTTCATACCCAGTGAAAACTATTTACTAGTTATTAATTTAACCTAACTTTTATTATTTCCCATTTATGTTAAGTAGATTCTTCTTTGACTTTATAGGGCCTACTGCAATCTGAATACGTTTCTAAGTTTGGAACACTCGGCCTCTCTATATGAGCAAATGTCCGGGGACTGGATTCAATTAATCCTGACCAGGGTTGCTACGCGCCTGAATAACTGCTAAAACAGAGAGTCCACAACAAAAAACAATACAGTACTGGAATATTTTGTGAATTTGGAACAATAAACTGCAAGATTTAAATAGTAGCACCTTGCATAGAAGAAAAAGCGCACTGAATAAATAATCGTGCCGAGTTACGTAATTCCCATAAAAGTTCTGACCACCAATGGCGTCTCTTCTCACTGCCAATTTTATGAAAAGTGTAATTCAATTCCTTTATACCAGGGGTTCCCAAACTTTTTAAACTGAAGGAGCTCTTGCACCATAAAATACATGCCGCAGCCCTCATAAAAAAAATACTCATATCGATCGTTAAATCGCACAAGCATTCAAGTATAAAACAAATGGAAAACCTCGCATTTTCTAACTATGCCTTTGACAAGTGTTCTTTATATATATTTGAAAAAATGGTCAATCTTAATTACTGATGCTATTTTTATAGTGTTTAAAATAATTAATATTCTAAAATTGCCTCACGCAGCTTGAAATAACTTTGAGCCTAAGGGCTTCGTGGACCCCAGCTTCTCTATAATCTGTACTACTATCTAAAGGGCCTGTAGAAATGGTAATTTCCGTCAGGAAAACTTGTAAAATACAGGGAAATTGTGTATAAAGAAAATAGGGGCTACTTTTCCGGTTGTTGGTGTTTTGATTTAGTACAAATCACTACGTCACGATATGGTGGGGGAGTGGGGGAGGAACGTGACAAAAGAGCATTTTTTTTTGTCATAATAAATAAAATATTTCTCCAGTAGAAACCTGGAGTTTAATTTATTATTTTTTTCACATGGTGATATCAACAACTCGTGAATATCTGACGAGGGAGCTTGCTCGAAATGCGCCAAGAGCTTAATAGTGCCCCCCCAGACCGGACCCGATAGCGCCAATAGCCCCCCTCTCAAGACCGGACCAGGATTGCGCCAACTGTGAACATAAACCAATAATAATGCTATGGCGGGCGGTAAGAAGGACACAAGTCAAAAAATATTATTTAATTAATTATATTTAACTATATAAAACAAAATCTAACATTACAACATCACAGTAAAATTTACATTTTAAAAACATTGTCAATAAAAGCCAAATGTAAGCTAAATTATTATAAAATAATTAAAATAAAAAACAAGTCATACAAAGGATTTTTGGAGGGGCACACACTTCACAGAGCTTAATCCATCTATTAACAAAATCGTTAAAAATAATTTCAATATATTTTGAATCTTTGAAAACTAGTCCTCAGTAAACTGCCCTTAAAAGGGCTTTACTCCAAAAACCAAGTATACAGTATTAATCGTAATCTTAAATACACCCAAGATGTATGTTTTAATCAAAAATTTTAAAGCTATTTTTGAGAAATTTCGAATTCTTTTAAAATCAGTCATTAGTAAACTGTCTATAATTCAATTTTTTTATGATCAATTATACAGTCCTATTCATAATTTAAAAAACTCCCCAGTTATACACTTTGAACAAAATTAAGTCGATGATTGGGAAGTTGGGGTTCGAATCATGGTCAAGTGAACTGAAGGTGGGTTTTATTAAATGGTTTTCCACCCTCCCTCCAGGCAAAATTGGATTCATTTTATCTACATTCAACCTATCTTAATCCCATATCCCACTATTATAATTAGCACATAAAAATATTCAACTCAAACAGGTAGTAAAACGCAGTCCAAAAAAATCAACAGTGAAAAGTATAATAATCAACTATCAAGTCAAAAATTATAACAGTATTTATGTAAAGTTGTAAAATAAAATTGTTTCGCTTACTATGCTTGCACCAAATGAGATCGACAGCCTACCTACTATCCTGGTTTGTGGACATGTTGACACGATGCACTCGTGAATCACTTGCTCGAAATCATTCACAATGTATAAAGGTTGAAGGTGAAGTTGTCTCTTCTCGCAACCGTCCTTTAGGATTCTCATAGCGTCAATGTAGCTCTGACTTTTTCTTGACTTTAAGTAGGCAAAAGACCAGAGGTAAGTATGATCCTTTGAAATACCCGTGGACAGTAAAAAGCTGAAGAAGATATTTTGGTGCGTATTCAAAGGTTCCATCCATTAACACAATTTCATTCTGACACAAATACTCAAGATTTGAGTCACAATAAAATATCACAACCACCTTCTCTTTTTCGTTTTGTAACAAAAGTATTCGTCTAGAGTAGTAATTAGTTCAATTTAATCTAAGGCCAATTGAATTTTGTCGGAAAATTTATGCAAATTAGTCATTTAATGTTAGTCTTGAAACATTTCATCTCCTTGCGGGGCAATGTTTTTATAGTTTTTTTCTCTGTATGTACCTCTTTGTGGATTTTAGTGCATCTCCACCTCTCTTCCTTCGTCAAATTCAATTGATTCACCTGTCGATACGTATAATTATTATATATAATCAGATATTTCCCTCTTTCGCTATAAATCCTTTCCATATCAATAATTATCGCTAATATCACAGTCCACACAAAACCCGAACAAAAATAAAACAACTACACATCTGGCCAGTTATCGTTGCCGAGATAATTTGTTAATACTGGCCAGACTTGTGTCAGAAAAGCTAACACAGATCTTGTTTGGGGTTCTTAGGACCTTTTTACAATCCTTTACTTTAAGGAAGGGAAGACAAGACGTGGCGAGAGATTGTTTGCGTTGGTGTTTGTTTATTTCGTCCCCCCTCGTCTACCTGAATTAGACTTTGCGCAATTCGGGTCCGGGTTAAGTGAACATTTTTTAATCCCTTAATTACTGGCGCAGTTCGGGCTTGGCCCTCATGAGGATGCCCTGGAACTTAATGACAACTTTTTATCGTCATTTAAAAAGTTTGTCATCAAATGCCGCTATGCTTATGGCAGATATGCAAGAACCTGAGATGGTAAACTGGGGGTCTCGTCTGCTTTCTTGACTTTGAGAACAGTCCATGAATTGTCAAGTCTTATGTTTGAAGTTTGAGCGCCTCTGGCATTGGAATGGTCGTCTTGCAGGAACTGAACGTATCACAGTTTGGGGCTGCATGCACGACACTCGTTCCTATGCATGGGGACACACTGGGTGTTTGTACAGGTTCACAATATTAGTATTTGTTCCATAAAATAGGAGGGAAATGTTATAAATCTAAAAGCTTAACCATACAGACTAGCAGAGAGCCTACTCTAGTTTACAAATCATCAACGAGGCGATTTAAAAAATATGGTTTTCGCTGTGTCTTAGGTATGCATTTGGGCTATATTCATGCATTAATTACGCTAGTGAAATAGTGAGGAGGAAGGTAGAATTTTAGAGGAAATGAGCCCTCATTTTCGTCGAGGGTTAGTAGGAAACTCGGTACACCCGACCGGGATTTAAACTCTGATCTCCACTTCAACTTCAACCCATTCCAACACAAGTGACGTGTCAGACCTTGCGAACACCGATGCGGCTAGTATAAGTTGCCTCAACACTTGCTCTGCTGACGTTGAAGCCAAGTACTTACTATTCAAATGTTGGGTCACGTCTAGAAGTGAAGGTGAATGTAGGTCACGCTGTCGACTCTACCTGGTGAGGTTCACAGTCGCGCATAATGCATAACTTTTCAGAAAGTTGAACGCGATACTAGTAAAGTACGGGTGAAGGACTTTACCATCTTACATACTTTCTCAAATAAAGCATTGGGGGGGAGGGGATAAACAATAATAATAATAATAATATTTAGCACCGCGTCTTACTACCCGTTCGGGTTATACGCTTTAGATACCAATTACTCTATTGGATTAGGAATTGGAAAGGTTTAACTAGAGGAAGTAAACCCGCATTTGCGTGTAGGGAGAGTGGACAACCATTTAGGAAAAACCACCCCCAGTTCACCCGACCGAGATTCGAACCTCGATCTCCCCGTCCTCAGCAGTCGAGCTCAACACGACAAGCGCGTTAGCCAACCACGCCACCGAGGCGGGTTAAACAATTATAAACTACCATTATAATCTATATTTGTAAAATTAAAAATATATCCTTATTTATCAGGAAAAACTATTCCCATATACCCATTTTAAACTCGGTCTTAAAAGCTATTTTCGGAATATTTCAAATTATCTAAAATTTGTCTAAGCTACCCTAAAACTATTTAAGTTTAAAAAAAATACCAACAGTACCTGTTCATTTCATACACACACACTAATTACGATAATATAATCGAATAGCGATGAGTAAGGTACACTTTTAGAGTAAATTAACCCACATTTGCGTGAAGTGAAAGTTGGAAACCATTTATGGCCCGGTTAGAAGACACCCACGTCCGGGGCTACGTGGTGCGTGCTCTGTGGCTTCGTGGTACCGTACACGTTAATCGTGTGCTAGTAAATTTAGAAGCTATGCGCGAGAGGGTTACGTGACCACACCCACCTACCCCGAAACCGTGTCTAGCTCACGTTCACTGCAAGTAAACTTCAGCGGTAATAAGTACAGTATATAATGGAGACAAAGAATATATATAGGCCTAAATCAATGTAGCAGTTGACTTTATTTATTAGATGTATAATTAAATGGTTTACACCTTATTTCTAAGAAACAACATAACGTTTCTTCACCATATTCGTCTTCCATAAGGTTATAAAGCAATATATTTATATCAATTTTTAGTTATTTTTAACTCAAACTGCTCAATAGCACTATGGAGAAGACGCTGAGTTGAGTCTAAAAGCAGCTCGTTTAGTACTCTTCGTGAATCATTGGGACAACAATAACAAAACTTTCCGCATCAGTTTATTCTCCCATGAAACCTCAGTGTAATAGATGTAGAGTACTGGTAGGGAAGGACCGTGTCTGACAGTTACAAAAGTTACTAAAAATATATTTAATATATTCATAACTCAAGTCGTGTGTTCTGTGGTGGTCTCTTTTGATAGATAATAACATTACCTAAAAAATAACACTTGCAATGCAGTAAATTAATATCAATGTTAACAGCAAATAAAATGTGTTCTTGTTTTCGTAAAGTTACTTCCTGCTATAATTCGGTTATACGTCTATCTTGCCCTTTTTTAAAAGGAAACAGCTGAGTAAAACCACAGATGACATGGTCATGTGTTGGAAACCATCTCTTACGTGTCGCGCCACGCATCCCCGGACGTGGTTTCTTATAAACCAAGAACACCCTAGTACACTCGGCCGGGATTCCAACCCCGATCTCCTCGCCACCGGCAATCAAGTCCAGCACACGAGTGACGCGTTGGACCATGCGAGTAATGTCGGAAGTGATCACATCGCATGACTAGACGTGTGAACAAAATAAAGTAACTCTCAGATATTGAACCGCGGCGTGCGTGCATTCTGTACTGTGACAAATTTTACTATCATTCTTGGCGATTAACAAGTCAAGGAAAGAAGGGAGGAAAATTTTAAAAAGTCACTGGAACTGTCGGATGTTTTTTAAATGTGAAATATAAAAAATATATCTCATTGTAGGCAGTCTTATCTCCAGTTCATCTAATTTGGTGAAGAGCACGTGCAGATTTGTCTTTAATAATACTTGTGGTCGGTGACCTTGCGGTCTAGGGGGAAGGTGTCAGACTTCTGTGCTGGCGGCCGGGGTTCAATCCTCGGTCCCGGCACAGATTTATCTCATTACCAAACCCTTCCTTCACCTCTGACAAGACATCTTGTGAATGTGTGGAAGGAATTCCAGGCCTCCGCCGTGGTTCGGATTCCACGTTAAACTGTAGGTCCTCCATTTCATATCACAATCACCCTACCATTACACATTAGCGTAAGTGCGTATAACCCGAATGGGTAGTAATACGTTGTGCTAATAATAATAATAATAATAATAATACCTGTGTGAATAATTAGTATAAAACCGTGAGAATAATGAGTATTTGTGCTAGCTTTGCACATTGAATGCTGGGAATATACGTGCATTGCTTGGTTTGAAACCATGGAAAGGTCAGGTTTCAATAATTACAATATGTACAATATCGTTGTCTGATTATTTCATTTTAACCTTGTGTTGGCGGCATGACCAGGTGTACACTGACATTCGGGAGGCTGGGGTTCAGTCACTAACTGGGTCCTTAAGGGAGCATTTGTTTTCTATCATCACTGATCTCGCCCATATAAGCAGGTGGATATTGTCGTATAGCATTCCTAGTACATTGGTAGATGAGCGTTGGTCGCCGTCGACTGGAAAGCCATGGTTTCGAATCTTGGTCTGGTTTACTTGATGTTATTTTCCACTAAGATCTGTGTTTCCTTCCGCCACACTAATGGGGGTGCATTTTATTTGCAGTACTCTTATCTCTCTTTCCTCTTTAATAAACACTCGTTTTAGTGCCCGTCCGGACTATTCGAAGAAAATATAAGCCAACGGAATAAGGATGAGGAATGTATAACTTAGAACAAATGCATCCTCATTCAAGGGAGGAAGAGTGTTAAATAATTTAGAAAAAACTCCGAGTTAACGAGCTTGACACCTTCAACCGCTTGCCCACTCTTACGGGTGGGTATCTTTGAGTTAGACCAAAGGTCAGCCAGCAATCGGTCTCTCTCGCGGCGATTTTTTGATCGATAGTGCAAAAAACTACTTCGCCATTAAAAGTAGACCACTGAGTCTTATAAACACGCAAATATACTATAAAGTACTTTAAAATAATATTTTAATGTGGCCAATATTAACTTGACCGGTCATAATGGGTAATGTTTAAAGAACTTTAGATGATTAAATATAAATAAATACATATTTATTATTCTATATTTTTTCTTCTAGAAAGGTAGGGTACAGACATATATTAGAGAATATTGAATATAAGGAATAAATAAAATATGTATCCATGGACAAAAGAGAAAAGTATAGTGGCGAAACAATGTATGATCGCAGGACCTTTGATCGAGGCCTAAAATGGTTGTTAGACCTACAGATACATATGATAAAAACAAGTACTTGGGTGGTCAGGCGACTGTCCGCTCTGCACCTCATTTGGTTGGTAAACTCTCTCTTGCAAGGGGTGTGTGTGACATAGACAGCCATCTGCTCTCGTGGATCCGTCTCAAGGTCAACATTTAACGATCTATATTATTATGAAATGTTCTACATCACCGCGTGTTTGTTACCCCCACACGACACACGCACAAATTGAGACCCTAATAAAGCCAGCATGGCGCGGTTTGGACTCCTTAAGTGCATCCTTCTATAAGCAGGCATGTGTGGACCTTTTGGCGAACCTACATGGAATGAGGTCCTGTTATTCCCGCTTCATTTCATATTATAACATTTGGAAATGCCGTTATTTGGGTAAATCTAACGAGTTACACCCGCCTCGGTGGCGTACTTAGCTAACGCGCTCGTTTCGTGTTGAGCTAGACTGCCGAGAATGGGGAGATTGAGGTTTGAATCTTTGTCGGGTGAACTGGGGGTGCTTTTCATAAATGGTTTTTCACTCTCACTCCACACAAATGCGGGTTCACTTACTCTAAGCTTTAACCCTCCCAATTCCTAACCCATTAGCATAATTAGNGTTTGAAATGGTTTTTCACTTTCCCTCTACGCAAATGCGGGTTTACTTCCTCTGAATTCAACCTTCCCAATCCCTAACGCATTAGCGTAACTAGTACTTAAGCTTGTAATACGAACGGGTAGTAAGACACGGTGTTAAATAATAATCTGTCGAGTGAGGTAGCTATATATGATTTTTTTATTTCTTTACATTGGTCGACCTCGATGGTCTTGAAGTAAAGGGCTCGCCTTTGTACCCGATGCTCTTGGGTTCAAACCCAAATGGTGTTGACGAATTTTTCTTTAGCAATATACATATTTAGCATAACTTCCTTCGAATGGGGTGTAAAACCATTGGTCTCATGTCGATTTTGGCATGTAAAATCTCGTGTTTTTTTGTGTGCTTTTTTCATTTGGGGTATTTAACGTGCAATTTTTGAACCGACTGATTTTATTAGCACACTACTAACTAACTAACTAACTTAAATCTAAATCAGGAACGGTATCCAGCCTCTGGCCGTTAATTCATTGCTATGGAAGGGAAATCGCACATTTCACCAATTATAATTTTTTTGGCCATGTCAGGATTCAAAACTGGGACCCTTAGCTCAGTAGGCAGACATGCTACCCACTGAGCTAAGGTGTCGGGCGGCATGTAAAATAAACCTGCAAGGTGTGAGAAAATACCTTTCCCGGCAAAATTGCTAGGTCCTTTCGCTCTCGCTCATATACATTATATTAGCTGATATAATCAGTCGGTTCGGAAAGTGCACGTTAAATACCTCAAACAGCCGCTTCTGTGGCTGCATGGTTTAAGGCGCTACCCTTGCAATAGAAAACACCGCTGAAGACGGGGAGATCGAGGTTTTGATCACGGGTGGTTTTCCTTTGACGAGGTACCTATTGAAAATATATATATAGACCTTGTACGCTACATTTAGCTATGGCTCCGCCATTTTATGAACAATCTCCCTGTAAACCCAGTTTTAGATCCTTTGTTCGGTCGCTCCTCCGCTTCGTCATCTGTGGGTAGGGGAGGGGGGCGGATGGAGGAGCTGAGGCAAAAAAATCTCCCCTCTGATACCAGAAAACCTGTTTGTGTGAAGGGTTTGAAGAGGGGTTGGGGACTAGGTCTTTCTCGTCTCTGGTTCGAGTCTTTCACGTTCATCACTGGGTTGGTAGGATGATGATAAATGTTTCCTCTACATTCTTCCTCCACCCTTTTTATCATGCTCGTTTTGACCTCTTTTGTGTTGGTGTGATTCGAACCCACAGCTTTGACTCCGTTCCAAATCATAGTTCGTCCAGAATATTAGGATATCTTTAAGCTCGAAACATTTTAACATTTTAAAAAGAATAACAGTTGAGTACGGTTATCACTCGGTTCATGGACGATTGTCAATCTTCTTCTAACCTAAACAAACTCTTCCTGTTATTAATTTATTGTCATGAGCATTGCGCGATATCTACCGCACGCACAGGTCTGAAATTTTAAAACTTATGATCACTGTGCACAAGTAGCTGCACCTTGAAGCCGGAAATTTAAAAATTTGATTAGATTTGTTTGATTAATTAAAAATCTGTTCGGGAGCAAAATGTCCACGGGCAACGCTGGGCTTAAAGGCACTAAGTAAGTTACGTTATCTTCCACGTACAATCATTGAACTAAAAACCTTTCTCCCGGCCATTGTCGGGTACTTCACCTTTAGTATGATTTTGGTAGGAAAAACAGTAGAAGTAAGTTACTAAAGTTAATAAAACCATTTTAAAATATTCATACATCAAGTCATGTTATCTTCAGTTGTCACTTTTGGTAGATAGAATAAATACCTATAGAATAGAATTAACAATATAGTAAAATGTTATCGATGTTGGCCGCAAATAAATATGTTTTGAATTTTATATAATTTTCTTCCAACCAAAATCAGGGTACCCACTTTGGTGGCCATATAGTTGATGGCGCTACTCATGTAGTAGACTAGACTATTGATGACAGGGAGATCGAAGATTGAATTTTGGTCGGATGTACTGAAGGGAGGAGGGCTTCCAGAATGGTTTTCCACTCTCCTTCCACGCAAATGTGGGTACACTTCCTCTGAATATAAACTTAATATAAAACATTAGCGTAGTTAGTACACAAGCGTATATAACCCTAACTAGTAGTTAGACATTGAGCTAAAAAAGCTCGTGTTAGACCAAGGGTTGGTTTTCAGCACCAGCTAAACGTACGGCCTCCAATGAACGATCCACGGTGATGCCTCCCTCCATAAACAGCATCTTCTGGCTTTGTCCTTCGACACCACCTGGCTTTACGGAATATTGAGAACACTTTTTAATTGGGGCTTTCGGGGAAACTCCTTGTTTTTATATCTAATTCTATGTCAGATAGACACTTTCGGGTAAGATTTTATAAAACCTTACTCGATGATTTTATCCAAGAAAATGGCTCTGGACATAATTTTATTAGTGTTATTTTACAAGTATTGATAACATTTAACAAAAGAGACCGCTGCAGATTACATGACTTGACGTATGAATACGTGAGAGTAGATCTACTAAGTTTTCTGTCAGATAAGGCCCTATCTATGTAAATATGTGTTTGTGTAAAGTTCCCGAATCAAATATATATATATAAATTATCCAACGCTGTAAATTTTATTTTCCAGACTTTACATATGGAATACTACCTCGTACCCATTCTTTATTATTATTATTTTTTCAAACTTATTATAGTGAAATGTCATTTTTAATTTCACTGGCAACTCAAAACTGATGTAAATGGCCATGAACTGGGCTACAAGAGTGCGTCAGTAAAACAAGTGAACCATAAACATGGCGTATTTTTTTGCACTAAAACAATAAACAAGCTTCTCCATATTGTAATCCTTGCAACCTTTCAGGGTAGACAAAAGGGTACATCCTAGCATATGGATACAATCCTTTCAAAGCTTGTACTGAGCCAGATTCAACACACTACAATGCTGTTCAGATCACTGAGGATGCTAAGTGACAGTGAGGGAGATGGAACTACTCCATTGCAGCTTTATAGTGCTAGATTTGGTTGCCTGACCAAATGCGTCCGTTCGCACACTGTGGTGTTATCCCGAACACTTCACTCTCCATGTTCTTTAGTTGGATTCCCAAGGACTTCTCGCTCAACATATGTGTTGGTTCCTTATCTCACTAAATAATACTAAAAATATGCTAGAGCATTTGTAAATTTTGGACATTGAACTGCGAGCTTTAAAGTGGGGGGTATAGGAGAAGCAAGAAAAAGCTAGTGTTTTTGCAATTTTTATAGCTAAACATTTTTTGGCCAAAATTAATAAATATTGCTATAGTACAAACATAGAGCTTAACTTTCTTCGCATTGTGTCCTCTACGGTTGTCATGAAATTCCAAGACACCCTTGATAGATATTCAACAACTTTTGAAGTAACCACGTGAAGAGAATTAAACCATATGTTTCTACTGGAGCTATATAAGATTTATTTTGACACTAAAACTGAAAAAAACTGACTTTTTCTCGCCTTCCTTGCGCTCCCACCTCAAAATAGTTGGCTTTTAGAGGGAACAAAAAAATTAACTGAATAATTAAGCCCGAACACATCTCTTAGCTCCTCCCCTTTTTCTCTCTCTGAAACATTAGGACTCATAACATGGGCAACCCTGTATTTACATTTACCATTTTTAATAGGGCTGACATCCATTTGGGAGCATTACACAATAACTCACGGATAAAACAGATGGTTAACTCTAGAAACCTCTTTTTCTGAATAGCTTCAGCAGTGGAATATTGTCCTTAACATTTTTTTTCCCCCCGCAAATACGACTTTACTAAAAACTTTCACAGAGGAATAGCTAGTTTATTGAAAAAACTACTAACGAGGCAGAAGTCTTGTTTATTTGGTTCAGTACGCTATAACACGCTTCCGGAAAGCATTCCAGATCCTGTCATTTATAGTGTGCTATAAATAATGATTGTCAACACCCTTAAATTATATCATTATATTCTTTCTTAAGTCGCTGGAAGAATAATATAGGAGCTCAGTTTTACGGTTCTTGCCTATGTTACAACTTCATTAATTTTAGTTGAATGAAGAAAAGGTTGTTTATTTCCAAGAAGTGTGCGGCACAATTCATGAGGGTGTGTGTGGGTCCGGAGGAGGACTACCGTGTATATAGCTAGATGTAAGGGGGGGG
>CABFOV010003609.1:21140-39428 GCA_902141375.1 Timema poppense
GGGGGGGGGGGGGGCTGTTTGTAGGCGTAAAAACTTCAGGCTTTAGGTATAAATAACATATTCATCGATCAAACGAAAAGAACTTAACTAAACCTGCATATTTATTTTAATCAACAACTAAACTTTTATTAAAAAGAGTTACTTAATGATCTAACCAAAATTACCCTAGCATTTGAAGTGTTTATCTGCCTGTTCTAGACGCTCTCTATTTTTCATTTTGGCGTTTAGTTCGTGATACAAACAATCTTTATTTTAAACTCCATGTCGTGCGATTAAATTAAAATTCACTTGCTTAGACATTGGGGCGTGCCTGGGCACATCCCATACGCACGCCTATAGTTTTGATTTTAAAACTATTTATTATTATTATTTAGAATGGAGTCCCTAGTTTATTTTTTCCCCAAAACATATTGGTTCCTATTTAAGTACATTTTGGTCAATATTCTTTTATTAATGTCGTTAAAGTCTCTCTTTTTTTGAAGTTATAGCAGCCATGCCAGCCTTGGTACACGGCCGGCTCACAGTTGTCACGTGAGGTGGATATTGGACCTCTCCTTATTGAGCGCTGAAAGGGAGCTATTGATTTTTTGACGCGGCCACATATGCCTGTGTTGCGCGTGGTGTCCAGTCGCGATACACGCAGCGAACAACCACTCTTCTCTTCGGGGGTGACGAAGCTTTCAGACAGGCCCTTTCTCGCATGATAACAATACTGAATTTACTTTTTTAAATTCAACAAAATTATTAATACTACAACCAAATAAAACGAGAAGTGCAAGAATAAAGACCATCCAGCGTAGGAATAAGATCGTTCAGTCTTATTTTAAAAGATAAAAACCAAATTGAAAAATCGTCATTTTGATCTGCAAGACCATGGGTTGAGCTGTTATCACGTTTAGCAATCAAAAGTATTACAACAAACGATTTTTTTAAAAGCTGTGTTTGCTGTTCGTTTAAAAATGCTTTACAAACGAGAGCTTCTAAAAGGCTGACATATTTATTAAGATGGCGAACAAGGCCGAAATGAGTAGGGTTGATGACGTCATACAAACCGTGTTTGCTTGTGTTCACGCGCATTTATTTACATAGGAAAAACGTTTGATTTTGAAATATTTTGTATGGCTCTTTCTCTATGTTATAATTTATATTTATTAAGTTTATGGTGGCCAGTTGTGAGAAAATACTAGTGTGACTGTAATAATTTTTAATTTATTATTTCATGCAACATAATATTTCTTTTTATGACAACCGCGAAACAAAAGACACAATAGTTTTATCAATATATATATATATATATATATATATTTGAAAACAAAAAAGCCATTTATGTATTAAGACTTACTGAAATAATATTAGAAGCGTTTATTTACTCTTTTGATTGATAGTATCACTAAGGAAATAACTATTATTTCTAAATAGGTTATTAGAGACTTGCTTTCACCAATGTTTGCAATAAAAATGTTTTGTTAGCGGTCAGTTACCACTAATACTACTACGCTGGATAGACTGTAGTACACACTAGCGCCTAGTAAGACGACTCCGCTCAACACCTACCCGTTGCGCGGGTAGTCTATTGTGCTGCTGTACGGGGTATTGGCGGACGGGCTTGTCTCTTTGTCTGACGTCACATTTTATTCAACAGCGTTTCTTAGGAGGCTACCAAAGCATTATTTTGAATACGTTTTAATTATCATGACAATTTAGTCAACCACTTTCAACAAAGTTGGGATCAGTTTAAATTCCAAACAAGTTTTTAAAAATGGAACCACAGGTATAAAGTCACCATCACTTAGTACAACCTATTTTCACTTTTTCTTATAAAGTGAAAGTATCTTAACTGTGAAATTTGTCTACCTAGAGATTATGATAGATCTTATAAATGTATAAATACTTTTATTGGCTAAAGTTATAGTAAAACTTTATAGTGGACCCCCAAACTAAAAAAAAGAGGGTTTTACAATACATCTAAGACAATTTAGTAAATTTTATTCACACTTGATATTTATATGTTATATTCTCATACATCAAGATAAAATCGTGATTTTAGTTCAAGATATAAAATTAAGAGTAATTCGACCAATTTTGAAAAATTTGAAATTTTTCAAAAACACCTAAAAAAAATTTTTAAATTGGAAATATGGGGAGGGTTTTACATGATGACTAATACTATCAACTTATTTATAAGATAAAAATTAATTTAAGGTAAAATTATAGGTAGCAAATTTTTAAACTGTTGTTTCCACTATAAAATATTATGTAAGAATGGATGCGCAATTGTGTTGTACCATTTATTAATATATGCCTTTGATAGTTCAAGGAAATTGCTGCAATGATGTTAGTTACAGTACTTACAAATATCCACAACCAGGAAATTAAACATAATCAAGCAACTTGACCACATTTTTATTTATAACAGTTTGAAAACTGTCACATAATTAAAACCTCCAGTACTTAGCTTCTTCGAAAAACTTCCCTACCTGGAATTCTAACCCTCGTGTGGTTTACCGGCACATTCTTAGGATTCCAACAGTTGTAAATAATGGCCTCCTTTCTCCGGCCAACTATTGACTACAAGTCACCAGATCTCTGTGTTATTATCTAACAAACCATAAATTATAACTATAAATATATAAAATTTAACACTTCCTAACACACCTTTGATAACTTTATATTTAAACTAGCTGAATACCTGGGATATTGTGTTATTATTTATTTTTGGATGAAAATGAGAATTTTTTTTTAAGCTTAACCCTCGAGCGGTTGTGTTAGGGTACAAAGTGCCCCAATTTTTACTTTTTAGTGTGTGGTAGCACTGTCAGGCGCCTGGTGGGCGTGTTGCTTTATCTATTCCTTCAGTGTGACCTTTACAATCGGTCGGTATGGTTAGTGTTCAGTGAAATCAATTAGTTTGTCTGAAATTTGAATTTACTTGAAAGAATGTATTGCTGGGGTATTGCATATCCCACGCGCCCATTCAAGTCATGTAAGTTTATATATTTATCTAATTGATTTTTCATAATTGAAACATTTCAATGCCAATCTCATTATAACTATTTGTTGGGTATTTTTGTTTCAAGTTCTTTCAAGGTTATATAATATATAATTATTGAATTTACATCTTGTTTTGTCTTAAAAATAATTACATTTTTATTTACTACTCTGCTATAACCAATTGGTTTTAGAAATGGCAAAATCTAATAAAGACAAAAATTCAAATACGTTTTTATTTATTTAGAATGATGTCTCCCGAAGAAATCGTCAAAATATTGCGGGAGCTGTAAGATGACGAAAAATATATTGATAGCGCTGATTTTGATGAAAATGAGGAAATTTTAATTCAAAGTAATCACAATAGTGAGTCTGAAGAAGATTGTATTTCTTCAGATGAAGATAGTAAACTACAACTAAGGAAGATTATTTTACCGGATAAGATAGATAATGTATTGGGAGAAAAACTGACTTTTCAAAGAAAAATTCACAGAAAAAACATAGTCAAAGTATCTCCTGCTCCTAAACTTATTGTAAGAGATATAAAAAGATTAAATATCGGCATATCATAAAATTATTGATATGGTTATGTTAGATGACATTGTAAAATTTACAAATATGCATATTGCAAAAGACAATTGACAGCACCATATTCTAGGGACAGGGATGGAAAAGAAACGTTAAGAGCTGAGATTATGGCATTATTGGGGTGTCTACCTTATTTGTATCAAAAAGGGACATCACACTAATGTCAAAGAATTATGGGCTTCAAATGGGACTGGAATACAGATTCTAAGAGCTTGTATGAGCTACAAGAGATTTTTATTCTTGCTTAGTCCTCTATGATTTGACAATAAGGATACAAGAAATGACCGAAGAAAAATAGATAAGCTAGATGCTTTAAAATCATTTTTGGATGCATTTGTACTGAATTGTAAGAACACCTATAATATGGGTACTCTTGTCACAATTGATGAGAAGCTGGAAGCATTTCGGGGGTGCTGCAGTTTTGTTCAATATATTCTGAATAAACCTGCAAAATACAGGATCAAAATTTTTTCAATTTGTGACTCAAATACATTTTTTGCTCATAATTTAGAAGCGTATTGTGGTAAGCAAGATACATAGTGTCAAATAAGTCTATTGATATTGTGAATAGATTGGTTTCAGATATTGAAGGATCAGATCGAAATCTTACAGTGGATAACTGGTATACCAGCTATACCTTGGCAAAATCTCTTTTGGAAAAGAAAATAACTTGTATTGGTACTCTCAGAAAAGACAAAAGAGAGATTCCTTATGAATTTCAGGCAAATAAAAATCGAGAATTGGGTTCGTCCATATTTTGATTTCAGAAAAACATGATGATCACGTCTTATGTGCCCAAGAAAAACAAGGCTGTCATTTTATTATTTACAATGCATGATTCATCAAATATCAATGATGACACTAAAAAATCAGATATTATGGATTACAACAAGTCAAAGGGAGGAATAGATACAGTGGATCAAATGTGTAGTATATACGATGTTTCACATATTACAAGGCGATGGCCTATGAGAGTATTTTATTCATTGATAAATAGAGCTGGCATCAATGCACATCTCAAAATTTTTCAGGCAGAAGAATATTTTTTTGAAAGCTAGCCTTGGCTTTGATGAAGCCTCACCTTGAAAAAGAGCTCAGATCAAGTCGCTCAGAAAGTATGCAAGTACTATGAAGCGTGGAGATGATGGCGAAAAGTTAGCCATAAAGAGATGAGGAAGGTGTGTCTTATGTGGACGATCAAAAGATGTTGGCGCCACAATAAAATGTGAAACATGTAAACAATTTACATGTAAGAATCACGTTCATATAACATACACGTGTAATGAGTGTAACAATATAAATGAAGCTGATTCTGATTCTTAAAAATGTTTAATTTTTAAAAAAAAACTTTATATTTTTAAATTTAGTAATTATTTTAGATTACCATCATTATTATTATATTTTTATTGTATTTATGATCACATTGTATCTGTAAGAGTATTAATTAGCAAAATAATAATCAGTATTTACCAAAAACAGTAATGTCTAAGTATGTAACTTTCATAAAAATATTTTGCTAAATATCAAGCCTTTTTCTATTTTTTATTATAAACATACCGATATCTATCAATATGTTTGGTTATTAATACAATATATAGCTAATAGGCTTAAATGGATCTGATTAAAATAAAACATACCATAAAACAAATTATTTCGTTCATACATTTATCAATAGAACCATGAAAATAAAGTGGGGTATAAAGTACCCCACACGCCTGCTTGTGTTAAATATTACAGTGTGCCCGCTCAAGGGTTAATGGCATGATTCTTAGAGCTACCTGAGAAACACCGCGCAGAGGTGACCATGTATCGTTTCTCATGGTAGTTTTGTTTTCGGCGGGCCCCCTTGCCTACTACTGCCTTGGGCATTATCAGCTGAACGTGGCTGGACAGGTCTCCCACCCCACACACCGCCCTGGGCTAGGCCCTCGCACTCACACAGGAACTACAAACACCACAAAACACTTAAAAAGAGTTTACAAAGCAATATTGTTGATAAGGCTAGCTACGCCAATTACACCCCCCTTAGTCACAAAACATCAAACTAAAGCATCTTTAATTTTCCTAATTAGCTTATAAGGAACACCTGCACCAAATTTAAGCCCTCTAGCTTTGGGGGAAGTGTGATAATTAGTTATGTATGAATCAGTTCGTCAGTCAGGGCTTTCGCTATATATATATATATATATATATATTAATAATCATTTACTTACTAAATTATGTGTCATATTTACCCTAATGCATAATCAATACAAAACTGGTTGCTTCAATCTTTTGCAAAAATGAGGGAGTTAGAATAGTTATTTCCATCCATTTAGTATCTCTTGATTAGCTTTTATTGATCCATTATAATATTTTTAATCTTATTAATGGTGTGCTTTTGATTAAATATGTAGAACCATATTTAGATAACTATTTTTCAAGTAAAAAATAATCAAGTTAAAGAAGAAACAATATTTTCTCCTAATTGAATATGCATTGAAAGAATTTGAGAAGCTCTTTATCACAGTAAAACCACCCACTTGAACTCTTTAACATATGATGATATGACATAGACATCTTGACTACAAGCTGTGTTTAAGATGACAATAAATGTTAGTTTTAAAGCAACATTATGATGTACTAAAGTTTTAATTTGTTTGGTAGCGATAAAATTAATACATATGTTTGTGATATGCCATGTTCTTGCTACAGTAATTTTCTCTTTCAATTAATACATAAGTAAACATACATAAAATAATGTGATTATGTATGTAATTTGTTCAACATTTCCATTTGAAAAATAATTTCCAGACTTTTATACACGTGTGTTTGGGTATTTTTAACCTAAAATTTGCAAACTAACTTACATCATTTCCAAATAGATAATCCTATTTTTCTCTCTTTTGTTTTTAGATGTGAAGTGCAGCATGGTCAAAGATAGAGATCATGCAAGCTCAAGTCCAATTCCAGTGCATTGTGGGGAATCATCAAAATCTTGGACCAAAGCCCGCGATAACTGTGAAAACAAGTCCAAAAGACTGAAATCAACCAAATCATCTCGAGACCAACACAAGTGTGCTAATCGTGGTGCTGCAGAACATTGCATTTCAGTTCCGCGTGTGTTCGCCACTCTCTCATCTTCAGATAGTTTATGTAGTAGTACTAATAGGGCAAATAATTTAAGTGATCATACACATTTGGGAAATCAAGTTAGTAGTAATTTTACTGAAAGTGTACAAAGGACAATTACTCCACTAGTCTCGGAAAGTTTGGGTAGTTCAACGGGAAATAACTCTCCTGTCTTGGACAATCTTTCCTTGAGATTAAGTGAAACTCAAAAACTTGCTCACAGTTTGTCTCAAGGACATTTCAATGAAGAAGCGCTAGAAGTGGTGACAAAATACCTTAGAGACTTGATCTTCAATGTGGTAGAACATTCTCAACTGACCTCTGCAGTTGCCCACAACATTTACCCCTTCTTGCATTCTGAAAATATAGAAGAAAATTTACTGAACAAATCCACTCAACTTGGTAAAGATAAAGGGAGTGACAGAGTACCTGAAAATGGAGAACCACATATTACCAACGTAAAACAATGTGAATGTCCCAATCAAGTTAACCAAAATGTAAAATGTATGCATGTTGCATCTTCTCATTCAAAACACGGCACTTGCTGTGACAGACCAAGTCAATGCGTTAATGCTGTTGTTGGTAACATGTGCGTCAACCAACAAGAGTTGAGACAGAACACAGAAGATAAATATAATAGCATGGTAGCAGCCCAAATTTGTAATGATAGTCATCTTAGAAGCGATAAATCTTCTGTAGATAAAAATATAACTGATAGCTGCACACCAAATTATCTAGGTTTCAATATTATAAATCAAACTAGAAATTTTTTAAGTAATGAGTATCAAATGGCTAGTGGCTTGTATAATGCGTTAGGCTTATGGAACAAACATGACAAGTGTCAAATTAATTCTTTGGGTCACATAAACAAGAATATAGTTAGTTCACATAAAATTAGTTGTGATAGACAAAATATATCGGGATCAGATATTTCTCACCAAAATATTATACCAGATACAGCTGAAGATGGAAATCTCGCAGAGGATGTGAAAGAAAAGTGCTTATTTCTTCGAAGACAATCTTTATCCAAAGATAAAACTATAGCAGAAAATCCGAAAAGTAAGGTTATTGGGTGGAATACCTCGATAACAGGTGTCCCGTGCAGTTTGCCTTTATCCAAAGTGTCCTTGGCTCTTGGAACATGTTTAAAGAGAGCAGAATGTACTAATTCCAGTCCTTTTTTAAACTCTAATAGCAAGTCTTTGTCAGGAAGTTTAATTACTTCATTGGGTTTAGAACAAGTTAATGGTAAAGTATGTGAAACACTCCCTTTAATAACGCCTAAGACAAATATCCATGAAACAAATCCTATTGATTTTATGGTAAACAAATCAAGAGAAAATTTCATGTCTCACTGTGAAGAGAGAAGTTCGAACTATGAGCCTAAAGAACTTGAAGAGAAACACACTAACGAACCATTTATTCCTTCATTGCTTTCTGTTTCATCCACACAAAATGATTCTTCATCTATTTCCATCAAACCATCCACATATCGAGGCCGCCCGTTCATCCCTCCAGATAAATTCTTTTTTCAAATAAAATCAATTCATCACATGAAACTTCCAGATGGCCAGAAACTATATGCTTGTGACATTTGTTCAGGGGTATATCAACGAGCTTTTAGTTTAAAGCGCCACTACCTTCGCTCACACATCAATTATCGACACTTGACAGAAAGAGATATTTCCAACTGTGGGATAGTTGTAGGAGACAAAATGGCTGTTCAATCAGGGACCAATACCAAAATCTACATGCAAAACTCTAAAATTATTTCAGTTGGAAGTACTCTTTCCCAGGAAACACTTAATTGTAATCATATTGTGGAAGAACAGTGTACCACTAGTGATGGCATTAAAACTGAAACGGTTTCTAATAATACTGGCATCTTGATAATTCCGAGTGTTTCTAATGGCACAGTAAAGTCGCAAGGTGAGTCAACAGACAACTGTGAACCCATTCAAGACAGCAAAAATGAAAGTATGAACGCTAACATACTTCTTGAAAAGTCGTCTTTTAAGGAAGTTATTGGCACCACTCCATCGGACATACCCATACATTTTCCTGGTTTATATAGGTGCCACACATGTGGAATTTGTTTCGATGAAAAGGATGACTTAAAATCCCATTTGTCCAATCACCCTCCAACAGCTACTAATGTTGTTATTGGAGAAAACAACACTTATGCGTGTAATCAATGCAATGCCACTTTTACTCACAAACATAATTATCTTCGCCATTGTGCCTCTGCAGTTCACAATAAAACCCCAGTTGCTGCAAACGAAGAAACTCAAGAAAGATGTCTCATCAAAGTTCATCTCTGTTTATATTGTGACAAGGGTTTCAAAAGTGCAGCCATTCGTAAACGACATCAAGGTAGGATGCATAAGAAACAAAAGGGTCCAGGCAAACGAAAATATCATGCCTGTCCATATTGTAGCAAGTCACAGAAGAAGTTTAAGGACTTTAGTTTGCTTATGGAGCATATGGTATCTTCCCATCCTGACAAGTATCACGGATGTGTAATGTGTGCAATTAGGTTTGATAGCAGAGAATCTTTTAATAAACATCTTGAAACATCTCATATGAAAACTAAGTTAAAGATCCCTAAACCATACAATGCTGAGTCAAATAAAAGTACCTTGGTGGTCGATGTATCACAAACCACTAATAGTGATGTAACAGTTAATTCATTACCTGCAATTCAAAGGGTTAACCTGAAAGAGACTAGTCAATCTTCTACAAACATGTTAAATGAAAGTTCTGTGGTTGCAGAAAAAGAAACTACTAATGAAAATGAAGACAGTACTAACAAACCAGCAGATTTACTCAATACTGTAGGTGATGAGTTTCGTTACACTTGTGGAGTTTGTCAAAAAATGTTTACAAACTATGTGAACATGTGTCGTCATAGACGCCTTGCTCATGGCACAGTCACTGCTAAAACTAAGAAAGCTAAACAAGGCCCCAAAGACTTTGAGACCGCCAGTGTATGTAGCAGTGCAAGTAGTCAAAATAATGGAAGTAGCAGAAGCCAAAGTCCAGCTGTTATAAAAACTCTGACAGGATCTCCAGCCAAAGTAAAAGCACCTGCTCGACCTCAGTTGACGCAACAATTTCAAACTGTTGAGATAAGTGAAAAACTTTTAGATCCAGAAACACTCTTCTACAGTAAAGTAGCTAGTAATATTCGAGAAAACTTACTTCACCATTTAGATGGGAAACTAGAGTGTTCTGATAATGTAAACAAAGAGAAAGAACCTGAAAGAAGCATTGCAATAGACAGACCTAAAAGAGGAGAGAAAATTTTGTTAAAACTAGACCTTGTTTCTTCTGTTGCTCTAAATGGTGCTCCACATAATAGAATGAGTTTGTTGGCACAAAGTATTTCTAGTGAGGTGTCCAAGGTGAGCGGCAGGCGAGATGGGCTTGTGCATAAAGTCTCGTGGGAAAAGTACAACTTTCCAAAAAACTATGATGGACGAGGGGATGGTCTTGCATCTTATATTAAAGATATGTCACACTTGGACATATCAACACAGTTGGTGATGCGCCAAAACCTTCAGCGGCTGAACTCTGAACCAACTTCACCTAACACTAAAAATGAGATAGATAATAGTGATTTTGATTTTCCGAGAGGACTTTGCCTCATGAAAAACGATGTTGCAAAAACTGAAAGTATTTCCACGCCAACTTCCCCAAAACCAGAACTATCCAGAACCAATAGTAGTCCATCTGTGCCTTCATGTATGGATGTAAAAGATAAATCTATTATCGAGTTAGACTGTCCTAAGAGCACTGGTGCTAGAAGAAAATCTTTGAGTGATTTAAAAGTTCCTGCCTTATCAAGTGGAAGTATGCAGAGGGATTTCCCACAAGACAGTGCCTTGGAGAGTGCAGTGGAGCTGAGTGGAGAGTGGGTGCGTCCTCGGAAGTACATATGTGGTGCTTGTGGTGAGAGATTTAGGGATCTATACATCCTGGAAGATCACAAGTACTCTGTGCATCCTAACGTGTGGTGCACTCATTTGGAATTTGAAGAGTCCACCATTGCCGGCATGTCTTTTGACGATAAGTCCAATTCTCAGTTGCCTTTCCCAGGCAGTCTATGTCGTCGCTTCTTAAACCCTACTGGTACCCTTACCTCAGCTAATGTGGTGCCTCCCACAAAGGCATCAGAGTCCAGTTGCACCAAATGTAGCAAAGTGCTCAACTCCCTCTCTGACTTGCATCGTCACATGTTGGAGTGTGGTGGGGACAATACATGGATGTTAACTATGGTGGCCGCCAGTCCGAGCGGCGGCAGAAGGAACAGAAAGTGGCGTCCGTTTGGCAGCCGAAGGCGCAGACAGCAGGGGCGACGCGGTATGAAAAGAAACATTCCTAGTTCCCCCATGAAGCTGCCACAGTACCGGGCCAGACATCGGGCCACCGACAGTAAGTGTGCATGTTTGACCTATTTACTTCTCCTGCATGTGGTTTTTATATATATTTTTGTTTTTTATTTTTTTACAAAATGAATGAATTATCTTATAACAAATTATTTTATTATAATATAGGTATATATATATATTCTTGTTTTCATATATCTTACATAGCTGTTTCCTCTTAGTTGACAGTATTCAGCGAATGATTTCAAATTTACCAGCCAAACGGGCAACTCGTCGAGTGATACAGTTCTCTGAAGATGACATTAAAACAAGAAGCCAAGCCACAATACATAGTGTAAGTCGAAAAAACTTTATTTTATACAGTCGCACAATAAAATGGCATAGCTGTTAATTGGTTTTGCATCCATAGATCTTATCTTAAGTTTACATATTAGTCTTGTTTACCTTTAAATGGTTTTTAACAACAGTTATATTGATACTAAAGGTTTTTAATCCAAAGATATGTTCTTTGTATTTTTAATGATTACTCTTTGTTCACCCTGAAGCATTCTAACCTTACTTCTTAAAGCATGGTCCTATCTTTTAAGCTGTACAATAAATAGTGTAACCCTTCTTAGTAAGTTTATTACCTTTTAGCGAAACAGTGTGTACATAATAGCACTATATCAAATATTCGTTACTTTACAATGTTGAAGTGGGACAGAGGGGAACACGGGCTCGGATTCATATGTATGCAATATTTATGGCAAAAAACATGTTTTAGCTAAATGAATAAAACTTTGCTTCAGTAGATACATTTAGTTTGATTTTCTACATATTTTAATCCAAAGAGTTCTTGAATAGTTGTTGTGAGCATCACAACATATTACCAGAAACCTTTTAAATTAAGAGAAAAAATCCTGGTCAAATTATGCAATGCCCATTACAGATTGTCCAGAACTGTTGAGATTAGTATGTGTAGAAAAATAAACTGAATTTATATCCTGAGGCAATAATTGATCACGATTGGATTAAGTGTTTGTACACTTAAAATATTTCAGTAGGTTTAGGAAGTTTTAATTTTTGGTAATAGGCTTGTATGATTGGTAATTTATTTAAAGCTTTTGATGCATTATTTAAATTAATGACTATAGAATATCATTTTATGTATATATAAATCTCACTTTTAAAAGAAAATTGTTTATTCAAAGTGGACATAGTACAATATTGTAATAAACATTCACAAGTTAATTATTGTTATTTATATTTTAAACATAACATAAAAGTAAACACTATAATATTTTTATTTCAAATTTAACATAAAACAACTACATATTTTCCACTAGTTTTAACTTAACATTTTCCTAAATCACAAGAACCTCAAGACTCAATAGTAAAAAAGTTTATTTCTTATTCTAATAGTAACTAAGCCAGAACACTTAGCTTGAGCATTGCATAACCAAGTCTCAAGCAATCTTTAATTTTAATTTATATGCCACTTTTAAAATTTACCATATTTAAAAACCTTCAAATCAAAAAATCTGCGTTGATTATCTGGAGAATGTAGGCGCACAGGGGGAGAGGAGGAAATCAAAGGTGCTGTAGATATATAGGGAGATCAAAAGAAGTTAAAGGGGCTGTAGGATCAAGAATGTGAGAATAGGAGGGTAAAGGTCGGAGGGTTTTTACAGCTAGAGCATATGTTAGAATAGTTGGTGTACTTTACAAGTTTGTGATCAAATCTAGTGTGGGATTGATCATAATGTGCATCCTGATTTTGGAGACAATTTGTCCACACACAAAAAAAGTGCACACCATACTAGAGTAAATACATTATATTTAATTTCTCTCCCTAGAGTAGAATCAATTTCTCACTTAGAACCAAAATATTCCCTGATAACGTTAATCTACATTGCTCTTTGCAATATTTATACTAGATTTTGACTGCACTCTCTTATAACTCATGTTACATGTCATTCAAAATTATATCTACATAACCTTGTTTCCTCCACCTTTGCAGTATTGTAACTAAAGATAGTTCATAAACCATTGCTAAATATTTTTAAACAGTGAATTATATTGTTGTGTAACCTTAATCTTATATTATTTTTCTACTATTTTCACAGAATCGCCTCTTAAGGAAAAGATATAAGGTAGTGTTATCTGTTTTCAATTAATTTGCATTGGCATTGTCATGTGATTAGTTTAACACACAATATTGGCCATTATAATGGTAGTTAGACTGCATTTAAAATTACTCTGTCAATGGTATATTTTGAAAGCATTGGAATTATTTCAAATGACTATTTCACTCTCTCTCGTGTTTTATATTAACAAATATTTGTAATGATAACTCAAAAAAAATTAACTGTCAGAAATATATTCAGTAGTGTGATTCAGCCAGTTCAACCAAACCTGTTCCTAGAATGTTCAAAATTCGCCAAACTGGTCCTTAATTCTTTCGAATTGGCTGCTATTCATGTTTTGGTCAGGTGTTTTCTCTCATAATAACGTGCTACATTTGCACAATTACAGGGAAAAGCTCAACCATTGACCTAGGTGTTATCAAATGAGTAATTGATACTCACCATTGCATTTAGTAAGAGCTGAAATTAATAAAAATAACAATTGGGGCATTAAGACATTTAAAGAAAGCCGTAGAAACTTTAAAAAGAAAGCTTTTTTAGCCTCGAGCTCTACTAACTATTCAGGGTGTACGCATACATACCAAGTACACTAATGAGTTAGGGATGAATAATGTTGAATATAGAGGAAGTGTACCCACAATTGCGTGAGGGGGTAATGGGAAACCGTTATGTAAAAACCATCCTCACTAGACCCAACCCCGATCCCCTGGCCATCAGCAGTCTAGTCTAACATAAAAGTGACACCATAGACCATATGATCACCGAAGAAGGTACAAATAAAGTTAATCTGCAATAAATTCTGATGCTTTTAAACATATTGACTTTGTTGTGAATCAAAAATTTGTTAATTTTCCTTGTCAAAAACTACTGGAAACATGTAAGCCGGGTTGATATACAGAGATTACTTAAAATCAGGAAATAAAGCAGAAAATTGTGAAGGTAAAATTCAAGGAATTGTAAATATAAGAGCCAGATATTTAGAATATTAATGAAGTTGTCTCTTGGAATGCTGCCAAAGTAAAATTGTGTGAATTAAACAACTTCTTTTATTATAAAATCAACATCATTGATTTCCACAATTATTTAGAAAATGTTCTTAAAAATCAACACACCATTGAGATTCCAAGTGCTATACAAAAGAAAAAAATATATATAATTAATATTGTCGCTCTTGGTTCTGTGGAGGCAAAAAGAATGTTTTCTACAACAGATAATATATACTCAGATAAAAGAAGCTACCTTAGAGTTAAAAATTTCACAAATTTGATGACAATCAATATGATTTGTGTCTGACAGCAGATGTCAACGGGGTGGGGGGTGATATTGATATAAACTGTATGATACCGTACCGGATTCTAACATTGTTTTAAACCTACCACTGAAGATATATATACTGTTTATTAAGTATTTGTTTTCTACATCTCACTTAGCGTTTAAGTGATACATGGTTAATTACACAAATCAGATAGAGATGAGGAAGATATAATTTAGAGAAAAAATACACCCTCCCGAATAGAGATAGTTTTGGAAAGCATTTACTAAAAACACCCTCATTTCAGATTTTAAACTCGACCTTTTGGCCACTAGCAAATCAGATTAGCTGAGCTTGACATTTAAGTGACATGCTCATTGGTATGGGTTCTAATCAATTATATTGTTTTAATTTTGCAATGGCAGTATTTTTTTAAATTAAATACTGCATCTTACTGCCCATTCAGAGTGTATGCCTATCTACTAATTACTCCAATGTGTCAAAGATTGTGAAGGTTTATTTTAGAGTAAATGTACCCACATTTGTTTGGAGGAAGAATGGAAAACCATTTAGGAAAAAACCTCAGTGCACCCGACAGGGATCATACCTCTAGCTCTCTGTCTTCGGCAGTCTAGCCTACTGCAAGAGTGGCACATTAGACCATGCGGCCACTGAAGAGGGTAATGGCAGTATTAAATGAGCTGCTAGCATAGTTTTTTTAGCCACTCTTAGGCAAATGTTTGTGATGTTGTCAATTTAATTCATACTTTGTCATCTTATTCCCAATGATTGTATACTTTAATAACTGACACAGTTTTGGAAGCTAGCTAGCCTTTACGAAATTGCTCAGTTATTCTCTCTTTTTTTGTGTGTTAATTTAATCGGAGTTCAAATATATTTACCGTCCAAATAAAACGATTAAGAATATTATTTGGCTTGGTATAAAATAAGTTTAAATCAGAGGAGTACTAAACCCATAGCTGAGTCACATGTTTAAAGTAAAAAATAACTAAATTTTGGTCATAGTTATCATTAATTTTATGCAAAAAGTTTTACAAAACTTTATATATTTTGTTACATTCCAATAACTTTACAAAACACATTTGATTTTGATTTCTGACAAGATGATTTGCAAACATCTTATTTAGGCAATCTAATAGGAGTTAAAAATGTTATACACAAAAGTTGTTAATATTTTAGATTTATGCAGAACGACTAACTATTAATTCTTGCATTTAAAAAACTTATATCTAACTGTTTAAAGAATTTTTAAATAGTTTACTAAGCTTGATGCTCAACACATTCCACCGTTTAGCTACAGTAGCCCCATGGCTTCTTTAGTGCTGACTGACAGCTTTGAAAAGTTACCAGACCAAATTATATATTCCTACGTCGAACCATATGATCTGCAAAAACATGTGTTTAGCAGCTGTTACTTCTGACAGTCACAATTTAGGTAAATACAAGAAACATATATGACAGTTTTATTTATTGTTGACCTTGATATGTTTATGTTAGGGCTAGCATTCAATCCCATAGGCCTATTAGTTTTTATTATTATTATTAATAAATAACTTTTAATAGTTTTTTTTATAAATAATTACTTGTTAATTGTATTATTAATAACATTATAGTAGGTGACCTGGCGGTCTAGGGGTAAGGAAAGGATTCAGACTTCTATGGTGGGGGTACAGGGTTCACTCCTCGGATCCGGCACAAATTTATCTGATTGCCAAACTCTTCTCTCACCTCTGACAAGATGTATATTAATTACAACTTGTGAATGTGTAGAATGCCAGGCCTCTATCGTGGTTCGGATTCCACGTTAAACTGTAGGTCCTCCATTTCATCTCACAATCACCCTACCATTACAACATTAGTGTAAGAGCGTATAACCTGAATGGGTAGTAAGAGGCGGTGCTAATAATAATAATAATAATAGCATTATAAATGTGAACAAATCTGTATTGTAGTATTTACACAGAGAAAAAAAACACTGTCATGAACTTTCTTAACACTATTACAACAAATAAGTCATATCCATTATGAATTGGCTTATACTTTTTAAGTGTTTTCCAATGGGGTCGCAATAACTTCTTCTACCTACATCATCATATTCGTTTAGGCCTATAAAATAAATGACAATGACAAATCAAAAGCTATCCTAATAAACAAAAATCTATTTTAGATTCACATCTCTTAAACAGCTATAACAAAGTCTTTAATAAAACTACAATAACTTATTAATTGATGTCTTAGCCTGGTATTTATTTAATCAACACTGGAGAAAGACTCACTAGTATTTCTTATTACACTTCACAGATTTTGTTTGAATACTATACAAATCCTAAAACTCAAGGTTTAGCTTAGAGGGCAACAACACAAAACAATCTTGGGGTTGAAAGATATATTTTATAATCTTTATACACAGACTTAAATTTTTTAATAATGTATATTGATCATTTAGAAACACTCACTATTTTTTATCACACACTTTAATGTTATATTAGATAAATAATTATTCAAATATCACTAAAAAAAACCTGTTATTTTCCAAGGATAGCACGCTCACACACTGAACTAATATTCACAAAAGAACACACAGATTACAAAGTAACCGAATTAATATTAAAAAAAGACACTGTATTATTAAAATTTGTAAAAAAAATTTATAAACGGTAGCCTAAATACTCAACTATAAAATATTTTTGTTTGCTTCAACTTGTAGACACACACATGTGGTTTTTAACTTTATTTTTTACAATAATTCACTGTTATAATGTCAATTTAAAATTGTTAGATTTTCGTTATGAGAATAACCGTTTGGTTGTTTGTATAATTTTGAAGTTTGCTTTTGCTGTTTAATTCAAATGAATTATTAAAAGCAAGAGAACGTTCAAAGTGGCCTTATATGCTGAAAACAAATATGGCCACTGAATAGAAGCTACGCTGCCAGTTGATGACGTAGAGGACCTTGTTGCCGGTTGGATGGAGAATAGTATTAATACTAGTGTTTACAAAATTTAAACTTATATTGTTTCACAAACATTTTGTATGTTTTTTCCTCTTTATTATCACAAACCATTTATTTATGTTAAAGAGATGCGAGGCCAGTTATAAAAATATTAATAACTTAATATAATACCATTAAATGTAAAATTTCATGCTCTACTTAACCTGTAATTGCCACAAGAGTTTAAAGAAAAACTAGAATGAATTTACTAGACTTTTTTTTTTCTTAAATTTGATAATGGAAAATAAAATTATACTGTCATCATTGGGGAAATATTGTTTAAAGTTATTGATAATATTTTTAGTGATAATTATAGTAATACTTAGCAAATAATAATTATTTCCAAATATGTTGACAAAAGTTACTTTTAGACAATGTTGGCATTACTGAAAGGATCTACTAGCTGTCATGTAAAACCAAAGAAGCAATGGGTGTAGTGTAGTCACTTAAATCCTGACTTCTAAATGTGGTAATAATATTACAGTAATTTGAAAGTTCATTATTAATGTGTTGAAATTTTGAAAAGAATATGGAGATGTTTCTTGAACTTGAAAACTTGTTAGAGACTCTATTTTTAGTGGTGCGTAATAGAATTATTGACTAAATTATAGTCTTGTTATAGACGTGTTACTTAAAGGAAACAAATTGTTAACTTAGGGAGGCTCTGTTTACAGATACACTTAATAAAAAAATAATAATGTTACAAGGTAAAAAAATTAGTCTACCTAATAAAGGATAGTTTAAATTGGCTACTTTTTCCTTGTAGAAGAAAGATTGATTTTGTGTGTGTATTATACATATGTATATATATGTGCGTGGGGG
>CABFOV010003609.1:39676-63380 GCA_902141375.1 Timema poppense
GGTGGGGGGGGGGGGGGGGGGGGCGTATTAAGTCAGCTGCCTTTTTCAAATTCAGAAAACTCATTTCTTTGCTGTCGAATTTTTTAATTCCAAGATCTTCTATCCTTTTTATTTCACTAAACATTATTATTTATTTTACTATAATAGATTATTTGTAAGCTAAGTGTTTTTACTTGAATTAACATTTCTTTCTTAATTGGAATGTTTCACAGGTAACGTTTGCACCAAGCCTTCCACGGACTCATCACAAACATACCATTGCTCGTCACAGACTCAAATCTAGTGCGAATGAGGCACTCAAGTTTGAAGTCAAAAAGAAAAAAAGTGCAATATCACGGGTCTTATCTGCTGCCTCTGCTAAGAAACATTCCAAACCTCTATCAGATCTACCCCTGACAGAACCAGCAGGTGGAGTGGTTGAGAAATCTTCCACTCTTTCAGATAATGGATTGGTTAACATTTCTGTTGAACAAACGGTCAAACAAGTACCTCTAATTGAAGAAAATGATACATCTGAAGCATCCCCTAAAAGAAAAGAAAAATGGCAATCGTCTAGAAATGTTCTTTCAAAAAAAAGACTGAGTGCAATGAAAGGTAAATTACCTAAAACATTATTGTTGGATAAAGAAGATAAGAGTCAAGAACATATTCCTACTAAGTCGAGTGCTACCAATGCTTATGCAAGCTCTGCAGTCTCGGAAGAAAAGCCTGCTGAAAAAATTGTAAAGGGGAGGGGGAAAAAAGTTGTGGTTTCAACCAAAATCATGCGAAAGTCTCTGGTTAGTGCCAAATTGAGAAAGAAAAAATCCTCTATGATCCCTTCTAAAACACATTCTTTCGAAGCTAAAGATACCTTTGCTACTCATGATATCTTAATTACTATTGTCCCAAGGAGGTCTGGCCGAACTGCAAGCTCGACTCAAGACAAAGATAGTGCAGTGGAAGATAAAACTGTCTCTTCACCCGTTGTCGATACTGAGCACTGTTCGCTCCCTGTTCCTGTTCAATCTGCTCCATACGCACAGGAAGACGAGATTAAACCTATTTCAAATGCAAGTACAAGTGTTGCTAAGGAATCCTCAAATATCTTGGAAACTATCTGTGCTGTACCACAGGAAGAAAACAATTTAGAAGATAAAGCTAAGAGAGACTTAACTTCAGATATTGATAATAGCAGTAAGATTAAATTAGTGGGACCAGGAAAGGGAAAGAAAATTGAAAATGTGAATGCTAATAAGAAAACTAAATTAAAGAAAAAAATAGAATCCGAAGAAAAAAAACCAAAAGGTAAAGGTTACACACATCCTGATGAGCAGATTAATGAGACTAATATTTGTGAAGGCTGTGGCTTGCAGTTTGATAACAATTCAGCATATGGGCGTCACATTAAGACATGTATATATGTAAAGAAGTTGGAAAACATGTCACAGGCAAGTATTGATGACACTAACATTGTATCGCATCAGTGCAATAAATGTTGGGAGGTGTTTAACTTACACACGTCGTTAGTTGAACATTCAAAAGTATGTACTCTCGCCAGTAAGGAAAGCGAGGTTGTGAAACGAAAGCCAGGTAGACCTCCCAAAATAAAATGTATTCAAAATGATGATTTAAATTTGCTCTCAACTGAAGAAATCAAGAATCCTGTCCATAATAATTCTGATATAAAAATGCCAGAGCTACAAAAAGAAGAACCTGTTGTATCTGTTAAAAGAGTAGGTCGTCCAAAGAAAATTAAAGAGTCTTCAGATGAAATACCAGTGTTATCTCTTGCAAGTAAAATGGAGACTAATATTCAGACAAATTTTACAAACGATGAGATTTCATCAAAAGTTAAAAACAAAGTGGTCAAAAGAAAGCATCCAAAAGAGGTCCTAAGGAGTATCATTAAAGAAGACACTCCATTTACAGAATTGCTCACCACTGTAAAAGAAACAGTAATTGACTATTTGGGTGAGATGAAGACAGAAAATAATGATGTTATTGATTCTCAGGAATTAAAACATACTCGTAGAAGTAAACATAAAAAATATCTTATTAAAACGCATATGCAGAATGTTTCACTAACTATTGGGAAAAAGCTTACAAGTGAAGAGGAGACAATTAATGTTGATAAAACAACTCCACCTCCATTTTTAGCCGAAGATGATTTAGAAACGACAAAAATTAGTCTAGAATCAACTCCGGACCTACAAGATACATCATGTTTTGAATCTTTGAGTACTAAAGATGATGAAAATTGTTCTAAACCAAAGCCAAACGTTACAAAAAAGACAAAAGTGGATTCTAAAGGTGATATAATAAAAATTAAAACTGATGCAGTAAAGAAAAATTTGTTTGGATTAGTGAAAAAGAGTTCTAAGTCCTTTATTAAAAAACATTCAAAACTCCCATCTCAAATAGATTCAGCTGCATTACAAAATAGGGAAAATGTTCCCTTAAAATCTAGCCTTGTAGGTAATGATTTTTGTTTGAAAACCAAGGTAGAAAAAGTTTCAAAGAAAACCTCAAAAATGGGTTTGGTTCTTAGTACCAAAACCACCAAAGAAAGTAAAGAATTACATCAAATTGACACTACCACAACAAAACAATCAAATGAAATCATTTCCAAGTTTAAAATTAAGAAACTTATAAACAAAAAATGTAAACAACATAATACTTTCAAAAAACTGTCAGAAAAGATTACTGATACTGATACTGATATTGAATTAGACATGAAAGGTGAGACTATATTAAAAAATGAGTTTGATATGTCTTTACCGCCAATCGAAAACATTGGTATCAAGAACTCTAAAGCTTTAAGAAAAAAACTTATACCCAGTGCTAAAAATTCTAAGAACAATACCACTGAAAATTCTCTTTTAATTGTTGATGAAAATTTGGCCAAAATAAATTCAGATATTGATCTTGACAAGGAAATACAACTTTATTCAGAAACAGAAAAGAAAAAATTTTCTTCTAAGAAGAAAACTAAACAATTTAAAGTATCTCAAAGTGAAATGATAGAAGAAAATCATAACTGTGACATAAAAAGTGTATTTAAGCATAAATCTAAAGCCATAGAACAACAGTCATCTCCCAACACAAATAAAACCTTTACAAGAAAAACTAACTTCAAAAAAATCAAAACATTGGCCAATCCAATAAATGCTTGTAAAAAGAAGAAATTTGCCAAAATTAAATTTAGCAGGCAGCTCAATTTAAAATGTAGTACAACTTTTAATATTGATAAACAGAATTCAAACAAGGGTCTCTCGAAAGAAAATCTATTGGCTGGCAAAGTTGTTAATAAAATGGCATCACAACCTAATAGTGAAAATGACCAATCATTCCCAAAGATATGTATCTATGACTCGATAAAGGAATTTGAAAATAATACAAACATGAGTGAATCAAGTATTTCAAACGGTGTGGATCATTTTAGCAAAACAATTGAAGCTGTTGTGGCAGGTGCAGGAGGTTCTATGGAAAAAAATGTTTGTGAAAAATCTAATATTACATCTGAAACAAAACAAAATGAGCAAACCACTCTACAGAGTGAAGCAGTAACAAACACTAATAATATACTGCAAGTAGCACAAATTAAAGTTAATAAAATAGTTTCATTTTGTGATGAAATTCCAAAAGATTTTTCTAAGAGGGGACTTCATAATGGTAAACATGTCAAAAGTGTTCAGAAAAAAAGTAACATTGACCTTGTAGTTTCTGATATTAGTTTGCATCACACGTCAAACACCTCGGGGAAAGACAAAGATGTTGCTGAAAGAACCACTCTTAAACTAGAGGAAAATTTATCTTTGAGTAATTCCTGGATTGATATTGATGAAGATACTTTACCAATATCAAAACTTAAAGAAATCAGTGTTGCAAGAAAGTTTGGTTTAATGAAAGTAGAGCCAAAAGTATTGAGAGGCAGAGGAAGAGGTCGGTGGAGAGGAAGAGGCAGAGGTAGGGGTAGGGGTAGGGGATTTAAAAAAACTAGTGAAGTTAATGGAGGAACAAATTATCCAAAAAATTCTCTCACTGAAGTTGATATTGTCCAAGAACTATCAAGAGAAACACCCAGTATAGATATCGAGCTACAAAACCTAGATGAGGATTCAACAAAAGATACAGAACTATCTTATGATGAAGAGTCAAAGTTGTCTGAACAAGTGTTGCACATGGGAGATCATTTTTCACTTGGTGGCAACAGGTTATTAAGAGCAAGACGCGACCAAGGAGGTTTTAGAAAAGACACTGCTTCAAGGTTTGGCAGGAGAGAAAGCAGGGCAAGAAGCACACGATGTAACTTGTCATATGAAGAGATGTACACGTCTTCTGATGTCGCCAGTGAGGCAGATAGTCAAGATTTTGATGCACAACAAAAAGAAAATAATACTGAATCACAAGAAAAACTTGTTCATAATAGACAAAGATATAAGAAAATAAAAATTTCAAAGACAAAAAATACATTTCTTCGGCATGAAAGACGAAAAAAGAAATCGCTTCGAAGATGGGCCATGTTGAGCAATCAAAAAAAAATGTTTCTAGAAGAAAAGTTTAAAAATGGAGAAAATGATGAAACTAAAACACTCTTCCAAGTGACTGGGGAAGAACCAGAGGATCCAAATACTGTTGTGAAGCTAAAAGAACCAAACTCTTTGAGTAAACAAAAAAAAGAAATCATTGAAGATGCATGTCATGAAACTCCAAACCTTGCTACGAAAAAAACCGCCCCTGAAACATCGATAAAGCAATCAAATATGGATTTGAAAATAGTATTCAAAGTTATGAATAAAAAAGATAGAGAAACTTTATCGAGTGGGAACAGTAAAGATAAAAGTAATGATGCATCAATTGATATCCAAACAACAATGGCAGAAACCCAAATTGCCAAATTTGGTAAAGAAATTGATAGCACACAGTCGATTGTATGTTTAGCACAGACTAGATTGGATTCAAAGGAAACATCAAAAATTAATTTAGAAGTGAAGAAAATGGAACAAGAATCAAAAATCTTGACATTTGTTACAGAAAAGAAAGTTGAGGATTTGTATGTCAAAGAAGAAGAAAATATTACAATTGAAGGGAACACAATTGAACAAACTGCTGTTCAAGATGTTGTTGACAGTATTCATAAAGATCAGTTGAAGAAATCGGTCATCAAAGATGCTAACTTTATTCAGCTGCATGCCACTGAAAAATTGCAAGATCCCAGAGAGTTTAATAAAGATGAAATAGAGGGGGAAGTTTTTAATATTATTAAGACAAATGAAACCCAAAATGTTGGTTCATCAGCAGTTTATGATGTTGTTGAAAATATCCATCAGAAATATTTGCTAACGTTGAGCACAAAGAACCTTGAAAGTGTGCCTGATACTTCAATAAAGCTTTCAGCTATGGTTGAAAATGAAAACTGTGTACATAATGAGATGCCCAGTCAATTGCCAATTAATTGTTTTTCAAGACAACTAGAAACTTGTGATCAAATTGCTGTTCTAGATGTGGTGGAAAGTGTTCACCAAAGTCAACTGAAAAGGTTAGAGGATAAACATTCTAAACTATCACCAAATATTTTGTCAAATGAAATGTCTAATAAAGCCAAGAATGAATCAACGAAGCAAGAAATGTTCAATACAAAATTAACCAATCAGAATAGTAAAAGTGTTATTTCTCAAGTTTTGCCAGAATACTTAGCTGTTTCTGATGAACAAACTATTGGTATTAGAGTGGGTACTGCAATGGTAGATACAAATAAATATCAAAACTCTGATTTAATAGTCCCAGAAACTAAACTTCAGACGGAAAATCATGTTCTCATAAAATGTAATAGCACAGAAAAGCAAGAGAAAGCCATGAATATTGAAAATAGTGTAGAACAAAGCACTCTTGAGTTAACAAAAGACCACCTAGACACAGTTACCGATGACCCTAAACTATTTAAATACTCAGAACTATTTTGTGAAGTTTGCCACAAATCATTCACATCCTCATTTAATCTGGCAAAGCATAAATTAACATCCATTCACATACAGAAGGAGAAACATACTAGTGATATTTGTGATGCTATAAAAGCTTCATCAAATAGTTTTGAATTGGACAAAACAAGTGATACAACTCCGCTAACTGGTGATTGTCTGAGAGAAACAAACACTAATACACAGAATACTGTTAGTATTGAAAATAAAGACATTCTTCAAAATCCAACAATTTCAATAAATGCTATTGATAATACACAAGAACAAACCCTGGATGATATTCCTCTATCGTTACTCATAAAATCTATGAAGGGCAAGAAGTCAGTTTTGGAAACTTCAAAACTTCTGAGTAAAATGTTTGGAAGAAAAAACAATGTTTCAAAAGTACACCATAAAACTATAGGAAAACATAACAATAAAACACTAAAAATAGTTAAAAAAGTAAAGCGAAATGTTTTTAAGCAAGATAAAGTTAAGACACTTAGAGAAAGAGGTAATGACGTCAAAATATATGTTGGTAAAAACATTATTAAAACTTCTTTTGAATCATCCTTTTCTGAAGTCAAGGTTAAAAAGTCTGCTCGCATTGAAAACATATCAAAGGATAAAAATGATCCGAGCTCCAAGAATACTTCTATTCAACTCTTGGATGTTGCCAAAGAAAAGAAACAAATAGTTAAAAAAAGCAAGTTGAATGATGAAAATGAAAAAATCAATCATATTTCTCCAAAAACATGTGGTACTGATTTTGAAGATAAATCGGCTAACGATGTAGTTAAAGAATATATTTCTTACATAAATACTTCAGATCTGAAGAATGATATTCTAAATAAGTGTGTTGAAACTTGCATTTCTGAAGAAACAAATTGCTCCGCTCAAAATACGGTTGACATAAATTTATGCAACACGGCAGACACACAAGTTGATATAATTTCATCGGAGATTAACTTTGATGAAGTTGATTTGCTGAACACGGGCAATACAAATACACCCAATGACAATAAATTTCCTGTTTTAGTTGAAGTAATTCTAAATACAGTTAATGAGCAAATTGATCTTGTAACTCAAGAATTATGCACAGAACAAACGGAGTCTGGTCTTTCTAGTCATGTTTCCAGTACAATTCCAGATGATATTCCTGAAGTAGAAAATATCATAGGTGACTCCATTTCAGATACTTGTTTTGATCAAGATCCTTCATTTCAAAAAAATTGGTTTTATTATGACAATTGTGATACAATAGAAAATGAAATGTTGTGTGGTTTCAAAAAACCTAATAAGGATACCATGATTGAAACAGCTCAGTTGTCAACATTTGGGAGTGACCCCAATACTCTCCTAAAAGAAGACCCGATCAAAGTGAACACCAGTATTTCACACCAAAAACTGTGTGCCGCTCAGCAATCTGAGGACCTCTGCAATTCTGAGTCACTACCTCAAGCCAACCAAATTCAAGATATATTATTACATTCACTAGCCTTAGCAGAACAGATACCTCTACCAGAGAATATTCAATTGAATCTATCTCCATCCAAAGAACCTGAGATACAAAATTGTTTGTCAACAGACTTTGATAAAGAAATGTCATGTACAAAGGATACTCAACTTGTACAATCACCAGAATCACAAATCACCGAGATGGATACCTGTTTATCTTTGGCTATAGAGAATCAATCATCTTTAGTCCTAACGGCAAAAATTGAACCTCCTTCATCTGAAAAGTGCAAAATACAAGATTGTTTTTCAGACGAGATAGATGAACACCAATCTTTGTTGCAGGCTTCTCATTTGCAAGGTCGTTCATCTAAACAATCTGGTATACAAGAGTTTGTGTCATTGGAATTTGAGAAGGAGCATGAGACAATGAGTCTTGATAAAGAAAAATCCTCAAATTATTCTGATAATGAAGTGCTGCTATCAGAGGATATTCCAGCAGAAGCTTCTTCACTACAAAGAGAAGAAATACACACACCATTACAAGAAGAACCAATTACAATAACATTTGCACCCAAAGAAAGTCATTTGTCACACTATTCAGATACAGAAACATTACTCTCAGCGAATCTTGCAGTACAAGCATCTTCACAGCAGAGTAAAGTATTTATTCATTCACAACAAGAAAATACTTTACAAAAACCTGCAGCAATTGAATTACCTTTGCATCTACCACCAGGTTTGGACCCAGAAGTTGAGGCACTTTTGTCTCTTGGTAGTGAAATACAAGATCGTTCGAACTTTTGGACAAACAGTGAACAGGTCCATAGTTACAATCTACCTGAAACTCAAGCTCATTCAAATCTATCAACAGTTAAGCCACAGATTTGCGGCATACAGGACAGTTGTCCCATTCTGAGGAATGGTAATTTTACTACAGAGACAACAATCAATCACGATACAGTAGCAAGCCAACCCTCAAATCAACCTCAAGTTGTAAGGACACCAGTTGAGCCTCCTGGTGGGGTTGAGTCGGTGGTAGATGAAACACCAAAAATATTTGATGAACATGACACTAAGGTTATTGAAATAGCAAGTAAGAACAGTACTGAACAAAAGTCATATGGCGGGATTGACAATCGAGCAGGAATGACTGAACCCCCTGAACCAGTGGCAGTTTTCAGTGGTGCTGACCATGCAGTTGCGATTCTGCCAGATCAACCCTGTTGGCCCGATGATGCAAGTTGGCAAGGTACAAACATAGGATGGGTCCCAACTAACGAAGTTGAGACAAGCGCAGAGTGGACATACGGCGGGGCAGAGTGGGTGCCACCTGAAACAGGACCCAGTGCCCCAGATATACAGTGGATACAACAAGAGGGTACCCAGTTTGGCATTGATCAGTTGCAGCCAATTAGCAGTTTGGGATCCATTCTTGATTCTGTCAACCAGGTTAGTAAAAGTGTGGTTCTCCTAAAGAAAGTTAGTGATTCAGTCTTATTCTTGCTGCAAATCATTTTGTTGTGCTCTGGAAGATCTTGGTTCAGATCAAGATTAGATCTTACTTTAGTTTATAAAGTTGTGAAAGCATATGGATGAGATTTATAGGATTATGAATGTTAATAAATTTCGTGTGTAAGCTTGTGGGTATATAATAATTAATAAAATACATTTATTTTGTTAATCTTTCCTGTGATTTAATATACGTCAAACGACTGTGATTAAATTAACTTAAAAAGTTCATGATTTCAATAGTTTCTGATTATACTGGTCGGGAAAAGGGAAGAATCTTCTACTTTTGGAAAACATTTGGTAAAGTTTTGTTTGTGTTGATGTGCAGATCCTGAACACAGGCGCAGGTACTAGTGGTGAGCAGGTTCTGTTGAACGAGTATGGTGGGTTCTCATCGACACTGGCAGCAGGGTCTGTAATGACAGGTGAGCTTGTTGATCTGCAAAGAGCCATGGGTGCCACAGACGAGGAAATGCTGATGCTGCAGAAGCTGGGAGAGGATGGGTGGCCTCTGGAGAATGCTGATCTCATGGACCTTGACAACCAAAGATCGAGGGCAGAGGGAGGGGTCAAAGAACAAGAGGAAGAACATGAAGGGGAAGAAACAAGCAGCCCTTTACCTGCCAAGACATCACCTAAGAAAACAAATCCGGTCAGTAAAGTGACATAGATGTTTATCTAGCTGATACTTTTATCTCTTAGAAAACACTTACTATTTCATAACTAATCCTCTATAATAATAAAAAAGGGAAGTGTTTCTGTGCGTGTGTGTTTGTTTGTGTGCGATGCCCAGCCAAATCTACAGCACATGGAGATCTGAAATTTTTAACATAGGTGGACAGAAGGGATGCACCTCTAAGCCAAATTTTTATTTGGCTTTTTAATTAGGCTTTTTTTTTCTTTTAAGAAAAATTTAAGAAAATATTTTTTATCTGGTTCAGAATTACATTTCAGAAATACGGGCACCATGGGGGAGAGGGGGGCTTATATAATTCTTAAATCACAGTGGGTCACGGGAAACACAGTGTGATATTGCTAGTTTTATATATAATCTTGTCACGAGTGCTAAGGCATCAACACTAAGCACTAGGCTACTCGGTTTGTGGGTTCTTAGATATTTTCTGTTTCAGTTACAACTGTGAAATATCAAATATAGCTTATCAGGAAACTTTTATTGTTTAAAGATTTCCACTATAACCTGAAGATTATGGGTGTTAATTGCCCAGAATTTTAAATACATATAGAAAAAAATCAAACAGGCAAATATGATTATACTAGTATTTGTTTTGAAGTCCAAATTGAAAAGCCACGCAAGTCAAATGGTGCTAAATATTTATTTAAAGCCCCTATTTTTACCACTGTTAATACATGTATTCTTGTCATTTGTCATTTTTATGTTTCTCAGCTATATTTAGGGTTAAGCTTTGTTTGCATTAATACCTATGTAGTTTCACTGACATATCTTGTGCTCAAGTTTGATACAAATAAAATGGTGATACTATCTACTCTGGCTCATCTTAATGAGAAAACCATCTACTGTGTGTTTAAAGTGGTCCTTAATAGATGTAATTGCTAGTTGAAAGTTAAAGTACTGCAACACATATTTACAAATCCATGTGAGCTTAGGACTTTATTGGTTTATTTTTCCTTCAATTTAAATTTGTGTCTAATCTTGTGTCATTGTTTGAATTGATCCAAACTTTTAACTTAGTGGCTCTGGACTCTTAATTGATTCCATATTTAATATCAAACTTTGATCAACAGTGAATTTTAAATTGAATAATATCGTCTAGAAAATATCTTAAGAAATAGGAGCAGAACTTAAAGCAACAATAGGATTTGACAAGAATAATAGAAGTTGGCCAGTGGTAGTACAATTTAAATTGATGATTTGAAGTAGGGGAAGGTGGGGGAATTAAATCAACTGGTCAGATGAAGAGCTAGCCATGACAGTTTCTAAAGATAGGTAAGCTACATAACATTCAGCCAAAGTTGGCATTTTAAAATGAATAATATAACTATTTTTTCTTATTGTTCAATAATCTGATTAACTTATTTTTAGCTTAATGTTTGCAATATCAGTTAATGAAACAATAGTTTATTTTAGTAAGAATGTACATGTTTTTCAATATAAACTATATATTTTTTTAAAGTATTTGTCTTAAGAATATGAGTGATGTTTTAAATGTGTGTAAAGAAAATAACTTTTAAATGTCTATGACTAAGAAAAGAACACTTAAAATATTTGCAGCTGCACTTTGTTTGGCTGAATTTCACATCAAAACTTTTGAATTTACATAATAAATAGTTTAGGCCTACATATATATATTTTTTTTTCATCCATAATCATCAACAAACCAACTTTCATTAAATAGGTTATGTGCTCTTAGTTTAATAAAAGGTCTCCAAAGAAGAATATTAATAGTTTAAGATACTTCAGCTTATAAAGGGTGTAACTAATCAGTTTACTTTGAAATGATCAACAATATGTTTTTTAATGGGCTTTGATTTTTTTTTTATTCTGCTATATTTCCAAGTATTGCCCTCCTTTTCTCAATTTTTGGATTATAAATGTAATTTATTAAATAATAATAACCATGATGTTTTAATTGAGATATAATTCCAATTCATGCTAATAAAATATTAATAGTAATTATTAATCAAATTGAAAGTTGATTAATAGGATAAAAAGTAATTCTTTAAAATGCTTGTATTATAGAAAGTATTGAAATAGATACTATTTTAAATTCAATGGCTCCATTAATTTTTTTTAAGTATTACTATTTTAATAAGTGGGTTTATTGAAGTGGTTTTTAAGTTAGATTTTTTTTTGTTGGGTTGTGTTTTATAGTTAATTTTATTTTTACTAAAATGAACAAATTTGCATCGGTGAGGATGCAGGCTAAGCTGTCAACCTCGTCTTATCTGGTTTTCTGATGACTACAAGGTTGAGGTTCAAATCTTTGCAGGGTGTATGTTCCTGAGTGTTTAGTTGTTTTCTAAGTTGTTGTTTTTTAATACGAAAGTGTAGGTACATTTCCTCTAAATTCTATCTTACTTGTTCTTACCCCAATATTGCAAATATGTTATGAACAGAATTAAAAATAACCTTGCTATAAATATAATCATCATCATCAACTGTTTCCAGCCTTTGGTCAGCTCAGTTTAGTAAAATGCCTCCATCTACTTCTAGCCCTCCACCATTCTTTATCCTTTAATGGTTTCCATTCTCCTCCTCTCACTTGAACACTTTGTTATTTGCTCCTCCCATCTCTTTCTTGGTCTACCTTGCGGTCTTTGTACTACGTACTACATTTCCATCATTCTCTTTGGTGTTCTCTCTTTTTCTACCCTCATTACATGACTGTACCATCTCAGCCGTGCTTCCTCCATGTACCCCCATTCTTTCCCGGATAACTTCATTCTCATGGCCTCCACTTTACTTTTCTTTCTTACATTCAATGTTCATGTTTCTACTGCATTTGGGTACAAATCACTGGCACGCCTAGACTGGCACATCAATGTATTTTCAAAAAACCCTTGCACCTGGAATCTTTAAAATTTGGCAGGAATGTTCCTTTCAAGCTGTGGGTATCCATCAAGGAGTTTTTTTTTTAAATTCAATCCCTAAGGGGGTGAAATTGGGGTTGGAATATTTTTAAAGAGATAACCGTTTATTTTAAGCTAATTTAGCTGGAAAGATGAAACTTGTCAGGGATGTTTTTTAGGTAACGTATCAAAGTACTTTTGTGATTTCTCTATATTCAACCACTAATGTGGTGAAGCAAGAGGGGGTAGTATCTTCCTAACCGCTTAAGCTGGAAATATGAACCTTGGCAGGGAGGTTCTTTTTAGGTAACGGATCAGAAATATTTTGGGATTTTTCAAAATTCATCCCCTAAATGGTGAACGGGAAGGTGGTAATTTTAAATAGTTTGGAAATATCAAAATAGACAAAGCCCGTACGAAGCACGGGATACCAGCTAATTTAATATAAATTCTTATTAAATACCAGTAAACATGTTATAAGTTGTAAATGTTTTATTTGCAAATAGTAAACAATGTAACTAGTATGGATATAATAAAACTAGCTAACTACCTGTTCTTCACATTGGATGTTTTATAACACTTATCTATATCTATGAACATTTCAAAGTTGCTCCAATAAGCATAATCTGAGAAAAATGCCAAAAAGTAGTGTTTTGTAACCCCCATCTATAAGCAAAATGGCAGACATAAATATTAATTAGCCTATGCATTAACTGGACATCTGAGCATTTCTGTGCAAGATTTCAACATAATCAGTTTAGTGTTTTTGAAACAGTAACAGACAGACAATAACTCATTTTTATATATTATAATATTGCTAATATTCTAATTGATTAAAAAATTATGATAAAAATATTTAAAATCTAAGATTTTAGCATATGGTAGATATTGTATACTGCTCATTATAGGCAAACTCTTCATTTTATTAAATATATAGATTACAAATTTGAAATATGGCTGAAATATACTAAACGCTTACATAAATGTAATCATTATCATAAATGGTGTTCCCAGACACAAATGATGTTTTAATGAAACTAAGCTTCAGAGTTTTTTAATCATTACATCAAGTCCAAATTTGTTGCAGCTGTTTGTTTGATGTATAGAAGTAACAACTTATTCAGGTGGTCCTGGATCATTGTAGATCTAAGTTTATTTTGGACCTGAATTGGTTTAGAAAAATCTTATTCACAGGATTCACTAAAGTCTTCGGTAACCTTCATAAATTGTGTATGTATCTTTTGTTATGTCAATTTATAAACTTTATTTATACTTTTGATTCCTTAGAGTAAAGGCCGAAAACGCTTGATAAAAGTAAAATATTAGCCATATCTATGTTAAATTTAAACATATTTAGTTGTAATATTTATGTATCGATTTTTCTATCAACATATTGTTCAATGCCTTGAAATAAGGAATTGACACACTAAACTAATTTCATTTTTCTTTGTTTAACTGCTGGGATTTCAAATGAATTTTCTTCACTTATCTTTAAGGTTTTGCTATAAACCTCATCAAAAAAAAGATCATCAGAATGTTATGCTCTAAATGTTCATAATGGTTAAGAGTTTCCATTTAGTTTTTATTTATGGAAGTCTAGTGGTTTTAATTCCTTCCATAACAGTGTGCACAATAGCAAACAACTTGTGAAATGCAAGAATAGACAAAACAATATTTAAGGAATGTGAAAAGCAATGTATCATATAGGCATAATATAATTTGATCAGCCATTATGGGTACACTATCAAAACACACCAGCAGCACATATTACCAGATCAATATGAACTTTTCGATTACCATATTTTTTTTAAACTGTTGAAAATTGTTTATGCGGCATCAACCAACATTTCTGATTTATTTTGAATGTAATCACTAGGGTTGACTTACTTGAGTGGCACCAGAACCTTTTTAGTGTTGAGAAGGGAGGTGCAGGCATCAGTGGAATAAAGATAGGTTTGAAGGACTTGGACCCACAAGCCAAAGGGTTGGAGGACCGGGTGCTATTCGAAGAGGTGCTGCCCCAAATAATCATTGATATTTCCATACCCCTTGAAATTGTTTAGAATGGTTCAACACTAGAATACTTGTTTTCAACTCAATGCCTCTATAATTTATTTGGAGTGATTTTTACCTAGATTTTTATAAACGTTTAGATGCCTCTAAAAGTTATTTAGAGGTTGTTTTTTTTTTAATTAGAGTTCCCTACATTCTTCTCTCACCAAATAATTATTTCTTAAATTAGTTGTATGTGTTCTTGCCTCATTGAAAACAATATTTGAAGCAACGCGAGGGGGGCATGGCCTACCTGGCCCCCTCTGTAGACACACCTATGCTACAAAGTATGCCCTACACAGCCTTTACACTTCAAGGACACCTCTCTTCTCTGTTGCAGGTCTCTTAAACACCTATAGAGCAACCCTCTTCTTATTAGATCCTATAAAGCATACAAACCTTGTTTGCTCTGTAACATTACAATTTTTTCAGGTGTCATCAATAATGATGAGGAGACAAAGAACAGAAGATAGGCCCTTTGGCCACTGCCAGAATATCCTAAGTCAGTATGAGCAAAAAGAAATGGTATGTCCACTGTGCAACAAACACTTTCTGGGACTAGCAGCTCTGCAGACCCACGTGGCCTCCACTCACAACGTGCGCGAAGGACCCGACAGTAGGTTCAAACATTATATAGACCAACTATAATCAACCGTAAATTATTCATTGTTACCTAATGAAATTTATTCACTCTTTTGGATCAAATATAATCTGATTTTATTAGAATTCTTCTTTCTTTCTCTTTTTCTCTCTCCCCCCACTTATAATATTATCTCGTATTTTAATTATTACTTTTATATTTTTCACGGAAACTACAAAATGTGTGTTAACTCATGTTTGGTCTGTATTCAAGTAAATATGTCACGTTTGAATTTTTCTCTTTCAAACCGTCCGTAACTGTCATAGATTTTTATTAATAAATCAGCATATTAACTTGCGATACGTCTTGGGACTAATTAATTAAATTGGATTAATATAGCAACCACTCAATTGAATAAGAGTATTTATTACACGTTACACTCAATAAATAATTTTATGGCAATGTGGTTCATCTTTTGCCCAGAACAACTATCTCTTAACAGACACTCAAAAACTGGGTAGAGCATATAATTATTCACTATAATTAATCACCGTATTCATTATAAATATTGTATATAATTTGTCTAATGCCGTTACAGAAGTTTGTTAAAATGATTAATTTATTGTTATATACAAATAATTCCTTAGAAATTAAATTTAGATAGCCAAAATTTTAATTTGTTACAGAAAAAATGAAGACATATGAGCGATCTCGCAAGGCTATGATAGCATCGATAGCTACTACGACTTTAGGTCAAGTGATCAACCACCGACACATGTGCGTGTGGTGCAAGGAACTGCATGTGGACGAGGAGTCGCTACAACGCCACGTTGAATCAACTCACTCTAGCGAGGGGTCTGATGGACAGGAATTTCAGGCGACCACCAGGCAAGTCTAACGTGGCCGTGCCAGTGAATGCTAAGAGTAGTGCACTTGCTTTATTCAATTCTAAGCTATCTCAATTATAATAAAATGTGTTGTGAGCCCCCCCTGGGCAAACTTAATTTACACCCCCCTCTCCCATTATTAACCTCAACTCATCATCACCCCCAAAAAAAAAGTTTTTCTAATTTTTTATTTAGTGTTATTACAGTAGTTTGTATCTATATCCCATTATTCAGCCACATAAGGTCTATAAGGTAAATACATGTAATAATTAATGCTAGAAGCCTTTTTTTATATACATATGCTTGGTTTATCCTCAACCCTCTGTTCGATTTTTAGAGCCAAGGTTGAACTAAATCAGTTAATGCTTTCAAAGTTATTATGAGACATACCCACCAAAGACCGACAGATTCAAATTGGTTGAGCTAAAACATAGAACATTCGTTCAATAAACCAAACCACATGATAATGTTTTTACACTCGGATAATATTTGCTGTATCCCCTATACAGAGAGCCTACTATAGGAAAGTGCAAGCAAAAAAATTTCCGCCCCCACTTTTTTTTTTCTTTTTTATTACATAAGCAGGCGCGGGACGACCCAAATCATGGGCTCCCATGCACCTGCATCATTTGCACATATGGCCCTGCGGATTTTAATAAGGGCAAAGATAGATAGGTTTTAAGACAACAACCAAAGTTCATAGCATTAAGAAGGCTTTATTATACTTAAACAGAATATACAAATATTATATTAACTAAGTAACGAAAACAAAAAATTAAATAAATTTTCAAGACTAATGTTTGGTATTCATTTTTAAAACTAACCCATTGTAAGTCTCAAAGATATCATTTTGTACAAATGGGGGGATGGGGAGGAAAGTATGCAAAAGGTAAATAAATATCAGTTGATCATAATATAGCGCCTTTATTTCACAGAACTCTTATTTTGTGTTGCGGACAAGAAATTAATTTTTGAATAGCATGATATTCAAACCAAAGGTGCCTCATTGATTAAAAAATAAACCCATTTAGTACACCTTTTTCTATTGTGCTTAAAATATCTTAGTTGGATGCTACTTTTGGTTTTATAGTGGCTCTTCCATGCGAGAAACACAACAATACTTAATAGTAGATACAAAATAGAAACAAAGCCTCATAAATTTTGGAATTAATATAAAGCTATTGTACAATTTAGACAAGTAGAGCCTTTAGTAATCCATTACAATCATTTTTGGTCAATGTCAACATTAAAATATTAGTGTAATTTGAGCACTCACTAATTGACCAAAATAATTTTAGCATTGACCATGTAGAAATGTAACAGTTCTAGGGCATTAAGATGAGAATAAACAGATTAATTAAGACACTATTGAAAATAAAATCCTATTTTAAAACATGATTTTAACCACACAAAAAAAAAATCTCATTAAAAACAAATCTAATCAAGGAATGTAAGAATCAAAATATACAATCAATAATTTTACTGGTTCTATATGGGTGTGAAACGTGATCCGGGGGGGGGAAATATAGGGTGTTTGCAAGGGGCTTAGGATGGTATTGATTAGTAATTGATAATGATAAGAATAAAAAATATCAATAATAAATAACTTTAGAGTAGTTAAAAGCAGTAACAATATCATGTAAATAAATCAGAATATTGTAAATTTAAATATTATGGGCAGAACCTCTACATGATAAATTATTGATATGGGGGTTCCTTAAATAATTCACTGAGTTTAGCTTTTCTTTTATGATAGAAGTTGAATTCTACAAATTTAGAATTGGTGCTATGGATACGACCTATAAGGCTTAATAGAGCTTATAAGAGCTATTGAGAAAAAATAATTTCTGATTACAAAAAGCCTGAGAAGGGTAATGAATAATAACAATAGTGATGATAATAATAATAATTTTTTAAAGAATAATGTAGTGTAGTGGTATTAAAAGGTACAACTTTGAGGTAATCTACTAATCTTTATTCTACACTATGGGTTGATTATATCATGAACTTGTAGAACTTTTTTTTTAGTACTGGCGTAAAGGATGAAGGACTGAAGTCGCACATGTCCACAGCCTTGGGAGGGCTATTGAATAGAGCACTCGGCCATGTTTTCCACACTGTGCAAAGCACTTCCATGTGAGTACTTTTTTTTCCAATCCTTGTAATAATTATAGAGGGGTTCCTTGAAACCTAACCCATTCCATGGTGCATGTGTAGCATGGCTATCTGCATAGACTCTGCAGACATTTTTTGATTATATTCGCCTATCTGACAAATATTATTCATGATAATTTTATAACATTGAACAAGTAGCTACAATATGAAGTATACAGACCGGCTAAAAGCACAGTGGTTCATTGATAGATGGCATTACAATAACTTGTTGGAGTGAAATGTTGATTCATACTCGCATCAAGGAACGTTCACCTAAATAAAGCCGTCATTCAACATCCGTGCCAGGGAAGGAGTTAAGGATATTAGAGGATTATAGAAAATATTGTATTTTAAGATTTTTAAACTATAATACTGCTTATTGATAATAATAATATTTAGCACCGCGTCTTACTACCCGTTCGGGTTATACGCTTGCTTATTGATGATTTGGCCCTAAAATAATTGTAGTATATTAACCGAACTCCAGACAATTAATTTAACACTTAACTCAAATGTATTCTATCAAAAACGTTATAGCTGGGTCGAATCTGAATCTTCATTTAACTTTTGAAACCTGAATGTTGAATTTGAATTTTGGAAAAAATTAAGATCTCTAGAGGAAAAAGAAATATAATGAATAATATAAATATATAAATAAATGTTTAAAAAAACTTATATTCCATTCATTACTGTATAACATTTCTACAGTCAGTAAAGTGTTCTAGGGCCTGGTTTTTGAGTGTTCCCTAAGTTTCAGGCTAGTACAATATTGGATTAAATCCATCTATTATTTTCTTCCCTTTTTTTACAGGTGTTGGTGACTGCATTGACTTGACCCTACAATGGGTGCCACGTTTTGGTTTTTTTTATCCATTGCTAATACTTTCTTCTTTGTTTCAAGTTTGAAGGAACTCTCGTCGAGTAATCGGAAACAGCCATCAGAAGAAGGTGGTTCGTCACGTCCCCAGACACCTATCAATTCTGTCAAAGAAGAAGTTGTAGATGAAGCTGGCAACAAGTCCAAAGAACCCTTGCGAAGAAAGTCTCAGGAAGAAGATAAAGATAAACCCTACTCCTGTCACATGTGTGATGTCAAGTGAGTCTTTCATGGAGGTTCATAACCTAGCACACATGCATCTCTTGGCACTAACATTAGATACACTGTGCTGGTCTGAAAATAGAGTCAACACTTTTTTATATATATATATATACACACTTCTTACTATAATCACGCCCTTAGATAATACCAAACAAATGGTATACCTTTGAAAATGTCATGTAGTTGAATCGCTATATCGTATTAAAATAGTTTTTAGTCTTTACCACTTAACAATGAACCCCGCTTCAGTGGCTTTATGGTTTAAGGTGTCACTCTAACAATAGACTAGACTCTCGTTGAGAGGGAGATCAGGGTTTGATCCTAGTCTGGTATACTGAGGGTGGTTTTCCCTAAATGGTTTTCCACTCTCCACACAAATTCGGATACACTTTCTCTGAATTCAACCTTCTTTTCCCAAACATATTAGAGTAATTAGTCATAGGCGTATAATCCAAACGAGTAGTAAGACAGTTTTTTTAAACTTAACAATGAACATTTATTTATAAATTTATGAATCTTGGCTCTGATATCTATAATAATAATATTTAGATACATTTTGGAGTCAAAATGGCCACCAAAATAGTTAAATCTCAACTATTACTTCTTTTTTTTATATATATAACATGTTTGAAAAACTTTTATGTTGCTCTCTTTGGATACAGCTGTTATTCTATTGTGAAAATATTTTAGTGCCAGTATTTTTTTCTCCACTAAATTCAGAATTTTCAAAATGGCCAATCATGTAGTGAATTCTAAATTTTAACCAAATAAAACCACAATTTCTTTGTGAGAAAGGAAGGGATGTCATATTTTTAATGTGGCCTATTTTCAAGACACTCCAGTACTATCTTTGTAGAAGGATACTTTAAATATGAATATAAGTGCCTAATGGATGATAAAATATTAGAACAGTTTACACAATATGTAACAAATGGTGGTTAAAAGTAAAGGGGATATCTAGGACACTTAACTTAGTGAGGCAGGAGTAGAAATGGTTGGGATTAAACATTAACATACACAAAAACACATTTATACAGCTATGTTCGCCAATCACGAATAGCTACCTCAGGAAATGAGAATGGTTGGCTATTTAAAATAATGATAAGTGGAAAGGGGGCTAATTCGAGAATATAGATAGATTAGATCCTTCATCCTTCATAATTTTTCAATACTTCCATATTATCTTCACTTCTCTTGTTCTCACAAAGACATTTCACGCGCGTAATTATAAAAACATAGATTAACTAATGATGTTAAATTGTATTTCCTCAATAATAACTTTCAAATCTAAGGAAATAAAAGCTCTAGTTTTTATATAAAACAAAAATATTCAGAATTGGGCTATTTTTCTCTTTGGGCTTTCCAGAAGTTGTCCCACAACAGGCTAGTTGTGTTCTGGAAAAACATCACACTATAGAAAACTACATTATAGTTGATTGTGAAAAAAAAAGTTTGGGTGTAGGAGGTACTTAACAGACCTATGAAAAATTGCTGTATGGGGGTTCAGTCCCATTATAATTATAGGAAAAACTAAACCAAACCCCCCGAGCATTAATTTAATACTTAAACGGTTATTGTAAATGAATCTTATAATGAGTGCATTATAGCAACCCAAAAAAAGTTAACATTTAGTCACTTCCTATTATTCTGTTATATTCCTATTTCCTTTTAGTTCATAATTTTTTCCAAGATTCGGAATCTTAAAACAATGGTTGGGCCCCATCTCCGGCTATGAGTAATTTTGTTTGTTTAGGTTTCTCGTGCTCAGCTCTAGAAACAGACACATAGCTCGTGTCCATGGGCTTGGGCCCAAACCACCCGCAGAAGAAGGTGTTTTGAGTGACCAGAGTGAGCCTGATTTTGAAAAAAGTAAGTCCTCTCAAAAACTCTACAAAATAACCTTAGTACAATTAGTAATTCACTTATAAGCTATTAAACTTTTTTATATATTTTTTTTTACCTTGACCATTAATTTTCTGGTTGCAGTGAAACAAATTTAACCTATCCTTGTAGTTAGCTACAACTGTAGAAAAGTTTTAGTTGGGTTATGTTTGGGTTACTGTTTTGTGTTTGCTAGTTTGAGTGATTCTGTTTATTCATTTTAGTTGTTTTCTTTTAGAACGAGTATATTTTATAATATCTTAAGTAGTTAACTGTAGTGAACATTAGATTGAAAATATAATTTTTATTACAGCATGGGTGGATCTCTATCCATATGATTGGAATGTGGACGCAAGTGCGGATGGGGATATGATAGATGGAAGTTTTCTTTGCCTAGGTAATAAAGTTAAGGAATGTTAAAAGAAAATTAAACAATGTGGCATGACTCTTTTTTTTCTATCTTTGTTATTTGCTTATTTCTTATTTTAAATTCATTAGCAAGGCCCGGATTTTGATGACCTATAAAAGTATCTAAGCATATTAACAAAACCTAATAAATGCACATGACTAAATCAAAAATTTATATCCTGTTAAATATAATATATATTTAAAAATACCTGCTTCGGAAGAAATAGCTACTCCCTCCCAACGCAACCCTCTTCAGCCTACTCTCACCAGGAATGTGCATTTTACAACCAACGATGATACAAATTCATTTAGCTAAATTATCTTCCATTAGAACAACAGTGTTGAAAACATTTTTGCTAGGGCTCTGCGAATACTCGGATTTCGAGCTTTGAGCCGAGCTTGTCCTTTGAGCTAAAGATTGAGATCAAGATTGAAAGTTTTTTAGGTTCGTCATGTTTGAGCTTTCAATTGAGATAATATCGGCATTACTACTTATAAATCATTCGGTTACTTAACAAATTGTTATATCTCAATGAGGAAAATATATTTTCGCTTTATGAGGCAATTGCATTATATTTGGAAGAAGGTATAGGAAAGGTGGATAGAAACATATAAAAGGAACGAACACAAGATTCCTTTTACAATTAAAAGAATAACACAGTTCACATTTTACATTGCTACCAATGGAGGTAATGGTTGTCTCTTAAGACAAATTGTTAAAAATTAATTTCACTTTTCACATTAATAACGTAATAGAGCTTTAAAACCACTTTTGACCAGTAAATTTATTCACTATTATCATCCAATTTGAATTATACTTGATTAAAGTTGTTTACTTGTATTGCCATGACAAAGCAATAAAAATAAAAATAGCTAAGTATTGAATGATTATTTTTACTATTTTTACCTGGTTCATTTTTAAAATAATAATTTATGTTAAATTAAAAATTTAATATCAAGAATATATTATTATTTATTATGTCTAATGTTTTCAAATTTAAGATATTTAAATCTTGTATTAATTAATATGTTTAGCTACAAAAATTGTTGTAGTTTAGTTACTATTTAGTTACATAATTATGGTGGTTAACCTGTCTAATATCAATGTTGATCTTATTTATTGCAATACATATTTAACCAGACTTAGCACATTATTTCAAAAAAAGCATTTACTATTTCGTTTTATTTGCTAGAAATATTATTTCAGTCACATTATTTTTAAATTTAAAGTATGAGCATCAACTTTTATAAGCATTAAAAATTGAATTGGAATAAATTTCTTAATAAAATAATGTCTTAACGAGACCCCATACAACGCGCATGTGCAACTGCATATAGAGGAATGGAAATGGAACAGAAGACATGTTCATGCACAATTACACTAAGGAATAATAAATGAACTACAAAACCCTTCAAATTTCTAACTGTTTATGATTCTTATGTTTTCTTATAGGGTAAATTAAGTTACTGAAGCATATTTTTGGTAAATATTAGCTTATTAAAACGTCAACTTTAAGGCCCGTTGACACGGTGTTAGTGGACTAATGCAAGTTTAGTGGTATTAGCTTACTAACATGTTAGTTGTGTTAACACGCATTTCTCACTTGTATTAGTATCGCTCTTAAAAACATGGCTGAAAATGAAGTGCTAACTGATCTCTCTATTGGGGCATTTTTTTTTATCACTGCGTCTCATTTCTCCTGCTGGTTATTTATACGTATAGGCCTATATTAATTACGCTTATGTGCTAGGATCTAGAAAGGGTGAATATAGAATAAGAATGGGTGGCCAAATAAATTACAATTTTTCAGTAAACACAATGTATCATAATTAGTTGACCTGTTTAAAAAAATTGTTTTATATAAACAACCTAAAAAAGTTAGTGATTAGTATATATCATATTTCTTAATTCTGTAATAGTTTAAAATGTATTTCAGTTGATCTCAAATAATTATTATACTAGTTTTATTGATTTGTTAACTCACTTTGCATACATGATAAATAAAATTAAACTCAAATAAGGTCACTAAATCCCAATACAACCCTCGGTTGGGCATTTTTTAAATAGGCATAACGCAGGTTTTTTTAAACCTTGTTTTAAATTTTGTGTTGTGTATAATAAATGAACATTCTCTTAACTAGGCCTGTAACAGCAAACACGGGTTCAGTAACTATTCCACTTTAGATT
>CABFOV010003610.1:0-13360 GCA_902141375.1 Timema poppense
CAATTTCTTGTCAATGGTTCTTCTATCTTGTTGAGAATCTACTAGAAAGTTCTGATCTCTATTCTCATATAAAGTAGCTAAAAAAATCTTTTCTCGCCCATTTTTAATCATGAGAAAAGTGGTGGTATTCTCCAAATCTTCGCCGCCCTCGATTGATTTCATCACTCCTACTCTCTTTCTACATATAATTTTGATTTCTGTATTTTTTTAAAAAAACCGTTCATGATCACTTGAAGACATCGTTCTTCGTGGTAAGCTATCTGCAAACTGCAATTGTGTCCAGCTTTCTAAGTGTCTTTACCCTAACGCGCTACTCTCGCTGTAGACTAGACTTCCAATGATGGGGAGATCGAAGTTCGAATCTCGGAAGGGTGTACTGAGGGTGGTTTTCCCCAAAATGGTTTTCCATTTCCCTCCAAACATATACGGGTGTAATTCCTCTAAATATAACCTTCCTTATCCCTTAAGTCATTAGCGTAATTAATATACAAGTGTATAACCCGAATGGGTAGTAACATGATGTGCTAAAAAAAAAGGTAGCTGTCCATGTTTTGGACCTAATCCCAGATCATGGCTGGAGCGGTTGACGATGTACACATACATGGTTGAGACCAAAATGTTGGCTGAACTGATCCCCGTTCCGTCGTGATCATTGATGTGATCTGAAACTCCCATGCTTCTGACCCACGAAAGAGTTTTGCTTGGAGCACGTTTAGGCGTGCCGTATCCACCCTACGAGGCTCCCTTTGATGCGATGGAGAATTACCGACTAGAAGCGGTTCGCAACGATCTGATACTCGTTTCACTCTCATGATCACGTTAAATTACGTGGTCCCATCCAAGACTGACACGTTCAATATGCGCGTTTCCGATACGATAAGATCTGATATAAGTGTGGACACGGCCTTACAAAATTCAAGCTAAGGAAGGAACCATATCCTTGATCCTAGATTAAAACCACTTCAATATTTTTTTTAAACTAAAGATATTTCGTTTTACTTGTGTTTTTAGGTATATATAAATCAGTGTTCAATTTTTCTAATGTCAACACAACTTGTATCTCTTATAAAACATCGCTACTAGCAAATTAAGTACAAGTTTCCATGATAGCTACTTGTATTTTTATCAAAGTAACCATGATAGGTAGCCCACTTTTGACCACCAAAATTGACTGAAAATCCATAAAATCTTAAATAATATGTCTTATTTGATTTATTAGTTATTGTGGGTTTTTTCCTTGCACCACATCTTACTACCCGTTCGGTTTTTACACTTATGTACTTATTACGCTAATGATTTTAGCTATTAATAAGGTTATATTAAAAGAAGTGCACCCGCATTTACATGGAGGGAGAGTGTAACAACATTTTTTTAAATAAAACCTTAGTACACCCGACTGAGTTTCAAACTTCAATCTCCCCGCCATCAGCAGTTTACGAGAGCAGTGCCTTAAACTTACAGTCACCGAAGCGGGTATTTATAAAGTTCATTTAAATTTCATCAAAAGCTTTCAATAATTCCATATTGATTACTGAGTAATTTCTCTTTACATTATTTATCATACGGACTAAGAATGTAAATACAATTGTAATATTTCTATTTAACCATTGTGTCAATATAAGTTTCCCGTTTTCAAATAACGGGATTCCTATGAAAATCAGACTGTAGTTTGTTGGTTGCTTACTCCAATATAGTTTACGTGCATTGGTGAACTACCCGCTTCAGTTGCCCTATGATCTAAGGCATCACTCTCGTGTTAGACTGGCCTGCTGATTACGGGTAGATCGGGGTTTGAGTCCTGGTTAGGTTTAATTATGGTTTACCCCTCTCCTTCCACGCAAATACAGGTATATCACCTCTAAAATTCTTCCTTGCTCATCCCTACCTCATTAGAATAATTATCATATACGCGTATAACCTGAACAAGTAGTAAGATGTGGTGATAAAAATATATATATTGGTGAATTCAGTACTGAATTATGCACAAAAATATCAGCCGTGTGTGTAAGGGGGCATTTCACGTATACCACTATTGACCACAGAGTATATCTATCTCCCTTTCCCACCTTTCCCCTCAGCTAGCAATCCCCTCCTCCTCTACTATCACCACTTTGAAGTGTTTGGAGTAGCATGGCATACAGTAGGCCTTGATATGAAAGCACTAAGAGTGGTTGGCCCTGAGTTCTTCAGGTGTGTGTTGTTTTTTTGTGTGTTTTTTAGGAGAAACTGACTAGCTTGCACCATTCAATTCGTTAATCCTCGAGACGATGTATGTCTCACAAAATAAAGAGAAGAGCTAGACAGATTTCACAGGTGTTATGAAAGTAATGGGGCATATTAGAACATGACTCTTTAGTCCAGCACTTACACAAATAATTACGGACCCCAGGGCGTCGTAACAGCAAACATTGTGCATACGGACAAAATATGTAATTAGTCCCTTCTAGTCTTTTGGACTAATAACGGGGTGTCTTGGGGTTGGAATCTTAGATAGATGTACCGAGGTCCCCCCCTGCACGTTTATAAACTTTCCCCTCATTTATCCAGACAAATGCAAGTACATTTCCTTTAAAATTCCATCTCCAGCCTCCCAGACTATTAGTGTAAATATACGGATAGACGGGTTGTGGAAGTGGTGAAAATAAACCATCTATTCATGACATACTTAACGTCTCTTAAATCTGTATTATAATTATTTAGTACCGTGTCTTACTACCCATTCGGGTTATACGCTTTAAGTACTAATTAAGCAAATGGATTAGAAATTGGGAAAGGTTGAATTAGAGGAAGTTAACCCGCATTTGCATGAAGGGAGAGTGGAAAACCATTTAGGAAAAACCAGTACCAGTTAACCCGACCGAGATTCAAACCTCTATTTCCCCGTCCTCAGCAGTCGATCTCAACACGATTAGCGCGTTAGCCAACTACGCCACCGAGGCAAACGTCCCTTAAAAAGAGGATGTAGGGAAAGCAAGAAAAAGATCAGTGTTTTTGCAGTTTTTATAGCAAAACATTTTTTTTGAACAAAATTAATACAATTTGCTCCAGTAGAAACATAGAGTTTAATTTTTCACATGGTGATATCAACAGTTGATTAATATATGTCATAGCAGAATTAGATGAGAAACTTTTTAAATTTAGAGAAAAAGTTTCCATTACATTCGAGGACACCCTCGACAGATATTCAACAATTGATGATATCACCATGAGTAGAAAATTAAATTTTATGTTTCTACTGGAACAATATTTTATATATTTTGACCAAAAATAATGTTTTGGTGTAAAAACTACAAAAATTCTGTCATTAGAACAAACGATTATCATCAAGAATTTTTATTGTTTTGCAATTTTCTTTTCGGAAACGGTTTGTTCAAGAACAGAAGCATGTTGATTATTTTAGAATTTGTATATACACACCTCCTCTATAATTTTAACAGTGATCAAATATCGATAATTTGACATTTTTCAATAGAATACTGCCAGCTGCTCAACACCAACAAAATAAAATGTAACACCTAATAAACATTGATACATTATCTTAGAACAGGTGTTGAAATTATTATTATAAAAATTTCCCTCGTTCTCGAGAAAACTTATATTTCCAAAGTATTATTTTTCTGCAAGACCTGTTCGGTAGATAGCCCCATCTACAGTTTACATTATCCATCTGTTCTTGTTGGCGTGGAAGGATACTTTGGTCGGTTGTGAAGCCACGCCACGCCTTTCACCCTCCGACCCCCCATCCCACAAAATAGGTTTTAGACTTGCACTCGACAGGGCCAAGGGCCTAAACTTGTATTCCCTACACTCCCACCTTAAATAGTTACCCTATTAAAATCTTTAACACTCTTAAAGAGTTTCTTGAATACAACACACGAATAGAAATGTGAAAAAAGTATCGATACTTTACTAATATCGGAACTTACTCGATACTTTTTCCGATATTTTTACTGATATTAGTACTCACACTCCGATATTGAATTGGTATCGAAAGAAACCATTTTTTTGCTATCTTCACTCATGGCCCATGCTGAGATCAAATGTTTATTGGGGTGGTCTGTGGAGGAATAACAAATGACACTATTTCTCAATTCTCACTCATTTTCTGAATGACAAGCAAGAAGCAACTCCAGCATTCAGGGTCGTATACAAGAGCTTGACTAAGTGGATGCTTTGTTGACACTATCGTGAGTTTGCTTGCGTCATCCTAGGTTAAAAGGTGTGCTCGGGACCACACTATTAGTCCACTAAGCATTCACTATATGTTCCTGCGTACCTCCCTCAATCTCTTCTAGCTTATCATAATTCATAGCTGTTCTTTCATCTTTGTTTGCCAATACAGCCGCTTGAGTGGTTAACAGATGAATGGAGATAAGTCTACTTAACACCCCGTTCCTTTATCATTATTATTATTATTATTATTATTATTATTTAGCACCGCGTCTTACTACCCGTTCGGGTTATACGCTTTAAGTACTAATTACGCTAATGGATTAGGAATTGGGAAGGTTTAATTCGAGGAATTGAACCCGCGTTTGCGTGGAGGGGGAGTCGTTCCTTTATCAATGAACAAGGTCATCACAATCTAAACCAAAGAAAATTTTATAGGATCACAATAAACTCAGTTTACTCAAGGTGCTCCAAGCAGATGAAGCAGGAACGTTTATGTGCAGACGAGGCATGGCGTCCATTCTTCTATTGTCAATAGTTAATAATCTATCTTAATAAAGTACATAAACTATGAATATAGTTTTAAAAAATGGCACCTCCCAAAAGTAAATTATTTAAGTTTTTAAGAGGATGAAACCCGGCTTGGTGGCATAGTTAGCTAACGTGCTAGTTTCGTGTTGAGCTAGACTCCTGAGAATGGGGAGATCGAGGTTCATATCTCAGTCGGATGAACTGAGGGTGGTTTTCCCCAAATGGTTTTCCACTCCCCTTCCACGCAAATGTGGGTTAACTTCCTCTAAATTTAACCTTCCCAATTTCTAACCCATTAGCGTAATTATTACTTAAGCGTATAACCAGAACGGGTAATAATACGTGGTGCTTAGAGAAGGAAGGTTTAATTTAGATGAAATACACCAGCATTTTCGTGATGAGAGAGTGTAAAACTACCTTCAGTGCACCCAACCGGGATCGAGCCCCGATCTCTTTGTTTTTGGCAGTCTAATGCAACACGAGTTTAGCGCTTTGGACCACGTGGACATTAAAGCGGGTAAGAGATTATTATTACTAGATAAAAAAAAATCCAGATTAAAATTTCTATACCAATACTTTTTTTTCGATATTAGCACGTTATCGATATTTTTCTTCCAATATTTTTAATGAATACAGTATCGATAATTTTCTTTCGATACCACATCCCTACACACGACCTCAAGCAATCATTTGTGTTTTTGTGATATTTTAAATTTTGAATAGATGCAATGATAGTCTTTTAAAAATATATTCATATCACTTCGCCTTTCAAAAACAAATGTAGGCAACCCAGAACACTGCCGCGAAATAAGCGTCGTGTTGCATACATTTTATATCCCAAGGCGTTATTATTGACCACTGTTATAATTATGTTATGTTAGCACTAAAATTATACACAGTATATACATTTTGTATGACGTCCAGTCGGTAAGCTGCAGACCAATCGAAGGTAATTTTTAATCTAAAGGCTCCGGGTTTGGTTCTTGTGTCTAGGCTAAGTGAATATGGAGATTTGTTTTATTTTCCACAGAGAAGTACCTCAGTACTGATAAAACATACATTTATTCCTGTGTTACATTTAGATTTGTCAGGTTTATGAATTTGTATTAATTAGAGAAAATATGTATGATTAATCTCCAAGAGATACTAGTTTTGTTTTATTTTAAGTTATCTAATGAGTAGTTCCCTATTATTGTGATGGCATTTCGTTGTTTTGGAGGAAAGCATACCCGTGTAACTTATCTTAAAAAGTTGCTACGTAAGTAAAGTCAGCTTTAATTCTGCGTAAATTAACTAGGATCCATTTAATTGTGCATCAGATTAAATGTGTATAATTTTGAGTTAACACCATACCAAAAAGTGTAACCCAAATCACTCCACTTAATTTGAAAATCAAGTTTATTTTAATCAGCGTAATGAAGGCGCCCATATTAGGACACCTCCCCCCAAACATGCAGGTGTCCCAAACATGGCCCACTAATTAACGTGATGTACACTCCGTTCCAAAAACAAAACATAAATATAACAAAAAGGTTGTTGATTTTATTTTTTGTGAGCTCGCTGAGACTGGGTTAACACTGACGTATAGGTTAAGGTTTGATTCTCGGCTGGGTTAACTGAGGGGGTTTTTATTTTCCTGGGTGGCTTCTCAATATCCATACACAAAAATACGGGTTCATTTCCTCTAAATTTTATCCTCCTAAGCCCTACCTAATTAGGTGAATTAAATATGAATAGCCCACTTCGGTGGCCACTTTAGCTAACGCGCTACTCTCGTAGTAGACTAAACTACTAATGACGGGGAGATCAAGGTTCTAGTATCAGTCGGGTGTACTGAGGTTGCTTTTTATAAAATGGTTTTAGACTCTCTCTCCACGCAAATGCGGGTATACATCCTCTATATACAACCTTCCCAATTCCTCAAAACCATTACTTAGTTAGCACATAAGCATATATTTCGAACGGGTAGTAAGATGCATTGCTAAAAAAAATATGGAATTGTCCAGCTGGGTATTACTAAGAGGTAAATAAAAAAAATACAGCAACCCAAATTATTTTAAGCTAGAGCAGAGGTGGGCAAATTTTTCCCCCCGAGGGCCATATGGGCATCGGTAAGTTCTCTAGCATGCTGCATGCCACAGAGATCTAAGTTTACTAAATAATGAACTTTATTTTCACACAAGAATACATTTATGAGTCAAATAGCTACAGTAATTACTGTAAGCACAAACTTATGCTTGTACACATGTAACACTATAAACGAGTTAGCTCATTTATTCACATATTCAAAATCACGCACTGATTATGTATATAATTAGTCATTTTTGTTAGTAAAAACACGAAAGTTTTAATTTTTTATGCGGGCCGCGTAAATTAAAGTCGCGAGCCGTAGTTTTACCCACGGCTGAGCTGGAAGATGCTGGATGTAACTCAAATATTAGCTGCGAGTCGTAAGTGTTTAACTTGTATTTACACCGGGTTCAACTTTAGTATGAAACAGAGTATTTCCCACTGGCAGCTCACTTTCTGAACTGCTTCAGATAATACTCTGCCAAGACATGATATTAATGTGCATGGTAGCCACCGTGTCCATAACTTACAAACAACAATTCAACACTAGTTTGAGGTATGTGTTAATTACAAAACATAACATTTCGATTAATTTTTTAATTATCTATTCTATAAGAATTTGACACCTTATCTCAGTCGATAGCATGTCTGTCTACGTATCTAAAGGTCTTGGGCCCAACTCCCGGCATGAACAAAATATTATCATTGGTGAAACGTGGGTTTACCCTTTCATAATGGTAAATTAATGACCGGACACTGGATGTTGTGCCTGTCATAGTATTAAGTTTTATATATATATATAAGGCACATGAAGCTACGACAGGCGTAGCAAGCCGGTAGTGGAAAATATATGACTTGAATAAAAGACTGAACCAGGCTACAGGCTGGAAACAGTAATGGATGTATACCAAACCCTTCCTTCACCTCTGACAAGACATCTTGTGAATGTGAGGAGTGCCAGGCCTCCACCGTGGTTCGGATTCCACGTTAAACTGTAGGTACTTCATTTCATTTCACAATCACCACCCTACCATTACACATTAGCGTAAGTGCGTATAACCCGAACGGGTAGTAAGATGCGGTGCTAATAATAATAATAATNTATAGGTGTTAAAACTAATCCCAGAGCAGTCACCGAAATGAAAATCACTTGCACAACCGAAACATTTTACCGAGTGCCCGTCCTTAATTATTTTATTACAACTTTCACAGTTAGAATTCATGATGCGCACAGGGGAAACAAAAGACTGCGGAGCTACCTGCAACACACGTCCGTCCTCTCCGGCGTCACCAGCAACAATAATAATAATAATAATAATAATAGTAATGGATGTAAAGTAAAATTGTGTATAGGTATAAACTTATGTTTACAAACTTGAGTAAATATTTCTTAAATATTTGAAATATGCAAGCTTGCTCTTACAATTAAATTGAGGCTCAAAATAACATTAAGAGATAAATAACATTGTTTAATCCACTTCGGTGGCTGCGTGGTCTAACGCACTAATCTCGTAGTAGACTATACTGCTGATAACGTGGAGATCACGGATCGAATCTTGGCCAGGCGTACTGAGGGTGGTTTTAACAAAATGGTTTTCCACTCTAGCTCCATGCAAATTCATGTACACTTATTTAAATACATCCTTCCTAATCCTTAAAAACGATTACCGTAATTAGTATCTAAGCGCATAACCCGAACTGGTAGTAAGATGCAGTCGTAAAAAAAAATCATCTACTTTTTTACCAAGAATTTCACCGATTATTTTAGAGCTCATTTTAACCTAAATACGAGTTTTAACCCTACAATTCAGATCTATGAATTTAATTAATTCAATTTTATTGTTAAATATATTATCTCATATTAAAACCAAACATTGTAAAAATAATGTTCAAGGCTGACGGAAATATCAATATTATTTTCATTCAGTTTATACTAATTTTTAGTGGTGTGCAAAGGGGAATTTTTAAATGAGATGAAAATTCGAGATTATCTTGAAACATTCGAAGCCAATTCAATGTCTAAAATAATGTCAGATAGTACTACTTTTATTTTATAAATTATCCACTAAGTACATCTAGGTTAAACGGAAAAGTTTATGTTGACGTTTAAATTTAAGTGTGATTACACTATATATGTATTTCAATCTCTAGTCGGTGTGAAAAATTGTTTAGTGGATGTTCTTAAAACTGTTATAAGTTTAAATATCATATTTAGGGATATTTTAAAACTGTGCATGATATATTTAAGTTTTCTTCATTCTACGAAATATTTCAGAGATGCCAAGCTTATTGTGGATGTTGAAGTCGAAGTGATTAGTGAAGGAGACTTTGACTTCGACATTTCTATGCTTCACACACCCCAAGTAAAATATTATTAAATTAAATAAAAAATTACGCATAAAATGGTTATTTCATTTATTTATTCAGCACCATGTCTTACTAACCATTCGTGCTATACGCATATGTACTGATTACGCTAGTGGGTTAGGGATGAGAAACGTTGATTTAACATAAATTGTACCCGAGCTAGCGCGGAAGGAAAACTGGGAAAAAACACTTAAGTGTGTTCCTCATAGCAGGTCCAACTCAGCTCGCGCGAGGTTTGGGAGTAAAAGGGAAAAGAAAACACCTTCGATATGTCAGAAATGTGTGCAGTGCATTCGTATTTGAATGATTACTCGACATTTTCCGCGGTGACGATGGGGGACAAAGCGACAAAGTTTCTTGTTAATAACTACAGTATGTCTCTGTTATGACAGAATGAAGATTTGTGCACGGTGCTTATTTTTAAAGCCATTATAAAAATAATTAAAAACAGCCTTTTTAAGACTTTTTTTATCTAAACATAATCTAAGGTTTTAGCAATGTTTAGCATTAGGAACCTCTATTAGCTCTTTATCTCCATTAATGTTTAGTCAGAAATTATCCACGTGCAATAGTGTTGGTGTGAATGTAAGATTTCTAGCCGGCTGTATCACAGAGTTGATTGGCATGTGATGTACGCTCTTAATTAAAATACCATCATAAATACACCCAACTAGGATTCTAACCCTGATCTCCCTGTCATCAGCTGTCCAGTATAATGTGAAAGTGACACCTTATAGACCACTCGACCACCGAAGGGCGTCGCATGAAAATAAAATGGTTGTAATGTATTCATAGTGATTCCCCAGAGCTGTTCTCTGTCCAAAGCTACTAAATAAATATGATTAATCCCGTGATATATTATCTAATTTAAAACTAGGCTACGTGAAGTTTCTCAGATGCGATCGTGTGAGAAACTCGAGACATTTCCACTACCCTGAGGTGCAACTCAGTAAATAACAGAAAGAGAGAGAGGTAAATGCCCGACAAATGACACAGTAGATTACTTCGCAACCAAATGCCAGACAGGTGGGGGGCAGCTATTCCGATACATTTTATCTGCGGGAAACCGGTGTGTTGAAATGTGGTAACGCAAACATCTGATTACATGGGTTAAAAAAAAATTCGTGTGTTTCCTGAGGTTGGTCAGGTGATAGAAAGTGCTATGTTGTGTTCTGTGCTGCTACACTATGTGAGTGTGTCGGCATGAGTGTGTTTGGGTGAATACTAAGTAAGAGAAGTGTGTGGGAAAAAACTGGAATAGACTTTTTTTTTAAGATGCCTCCAGGCGGTTCTTTGTAATGTTGGCTACTCTGGAGTTCACTGTATCCGGCAGGGAGTTAAGATTTTCTATACCCGTGGGCTCACACCTATACCCGTGGGTATTTTGTTAGTATGCTCAGAATATATTTTTCTTTACTTTCTCATTTCAAGAGAAAGAATTATGATCGTGAAAAAACTTTATCTCGAGATTATACAAATTTTTACGTTTTATGTGAACACGAACCCAAAAAAGTTGATTTTACATTTATGTCTGTCTTCATGTATATCTGCCTATCTTTCCGGCTGACTATCTGTCTCACGGTCTATCTGTATCTCTGTCTAGCTATATGTCTTCATGTATATCTATCTGTCTTATTATATATATCTGCCTGTATGTTTAACTGTATGTCTGTGCCTTGCCACGGTTTCAAAACGATTTGATAGATTTTGTTCAAACTTCATATTTAGATATTATAGCGCTATATCACCTTCAATAAAAGGTAGTTTATTGATGTGTTATTTTTGTAATTATTCTTTTTTAAATGACTCCAACAATATTGTTTAAAATGCATAACTAGGATTTGTTTGACATGAAAATTAACACTTTAGTATTGATTTTTGAGCAAAAATTCAATTAAGGGTAGTTTATTGTTGACCGATTTATAAAAGCTGGAAATATATTTTTTAAACGGTCATAACGATTTGGTTCCAAATGAATATTTCGGGAATGTTCGACAAGATAAATGTATGCTTTATTTTGGGTAGAAATTCGATTAAGGTCCTGTTACTCAGGAGTAATTTTTGAATATTTGAATCATTTTGCAAATGTTTATAACGATTTTGTTTAAAATGTATATCTAGAGAGTGTTTGATATGAACATGACAAACAAAGCTCTATATTTGTTTTTGGTGGTAATTTGGCTATGTGTAGTTTACTGACAACTGGTTTTTTTTTTTAATTCGAATATTTCTAAATAATGGCTTTAACGATTTGTTTCAAAATTAGTATCGGGAGACTATTTTACATATCAATGATAATGTATCTTTATTTATCTAAAATAATTTAATTTATGGGTAGCTTACTTACACAAATTATAGAAAATTTGAAAGTTTTTAAAAGGGACCTTGAAGATTGATTTGAAAATGGGAATCTGTGAATAGTTTTTCATGATAAATAAGAATACGTTTTTACTTTTTACAAATAACAAATAATTTTAGAGAAGTTTACAAATAATTTTTGTTTGAAAATTTGAATTTTATTCAATATATTTGAACAATTTGGTTTAAAATTTATGTATAAAGAGGGATCATTGTGATAAACAAGATGATGTGTTTCTACGAATAAAACTTATTTAAGGGTCATTAACTCAAATCATATATTTGAAAATTATGTACTAAGCTATGTCACACAATGTGAGAAAGTTTGTGCGATTGTGTCATACCATTTATTTACCATTCTTTTGGTTAGTGCGTCTTACTACCTGCTTGGCTCATGCACCTATGTACTAGTTACGCTAACGTGCTAGGGATTAGGACGGTTGAAATAAGAATAAGTGTACCCACAATTGCGTGGAGCAAGGGTAGAAAACCATTAAGGAAATAAAGCATCTTCACTAAACCCGACTATGATTCGAACCACGATATATCCACCCCTCGGCCGTCTAGTTAATTGCGAAATTGACGCCTTTGGCCAGTGATACACAACTGGGGTACGCGGTTACATTTTAGGTGTTATGTAAAATTTATTATGTATACATTTGATTCACATTTAAAACTTATTATTTAATACATTATTTTGTATAAAGTTTATTATTTTTATTTTATATATATAAAATAAATAAATTTTATATAAAATAAGGTTTTAAATAATAAGTTCTAAATATATATATATATGTAATAGAATATGTACAACTTGTATTTGCACCAACAACTTTGAAGGCACAAGGTTGAAGAGATATATCTTGGGGTACACGAACCAAAATGTTTGACTTTATTAAACCATTCCACCACCGAGGCGGTTTCTCGGAATAGTTATAGGCTCGATTTTTTTATACTTGAAATAGTAGGAAAAAAATACATTTTAATAATTTCAACCCACTTCGTTGATTGAATGGTCTAAGTCGTCACATTCATTAACAATAGACTGTAATGCCGAGCTCGGGGTTTGAGTCCCGGTTAGGTGTACTCAGGGTGGTTTCCTTTACATAGTTTTAAATTTTCCATCCACGCAAATATGGGTACATTATATATTAGTGCAGCTTTCCTCATCTATTCACCAAAGTGGTTGGCAGCTTACGGCCCACGGGCTGAATCCGGCTATTATTTTATTGCAACCAGTTCGGATTGAATTCCGGCCTCTTGAGTTGGGAGTGTAGGGAACACAAGTTAAGGTCAGTATTTTTTTTAAGTTTTTATATCAATAGATATTTTTGGCCAAAATAAATCAAATACCGCTCCAGCAGAAACTCAGAGTTTAATTTTCTTCACACGGTGATATCAACAGTTGTTGAATATCTGTTGAGGGTGTCCTGAAATTTAATGACAACTTTTTCTTTTAGTTTAAAAAGTGTATCATCTAATGCAGCTATACTCACGACATATAGTCAACAATTGTTGATATCACCACGTGAATAAAATTAAACTATGTGTTTGTACTGGCGAAATATTAGATTTATTTTGGCAGAAAAAAAAGTTTTGCTATAAAAACTACAAAAACACTGCGCCTAACTCACGTTCTATGCACTACCGCCTTAAGTTAGAGCCTGTGGCTAGACCTCCCGGTCAGACCCTTTGACAGAATAAAAGCCACAACAAAAGATCGAAATCTGTGAAAAATCGCCCATCAAGTGTTGTTAATTCCAAACCAGACATCTCATTACCTCGCCATTACTGAACTCCTTGTTCACTATCACCTGGTGTAATTATTACTGCCGGAAGGTGATTTATGGGCGGTTGGGGGGGG
>CABFOV010003610.1:13392-28014 GCA_902141375.1 Timema poppense
GGGGGGGGGGGGATGCACCAGGGCCCGGGGCTTGGAGGTGTGTCGTTTTGCGCATGCGCCCAGTAATTAAACTTGTCCTCATCCACCCCGCCATTCATCAGGAGCAAGGAACCATGTAGGGCTCAAATAAGAAAACTTTCTAAATAATTATTTGTTTACGTTTATTTGTCTTTACTAGTATGCTATCCCTGAAAATACTATGTACTGTTCATGATCACACAGATAACACAAATTGAGGATGATAATTTAGATATTACTGCGAACAACATATCATTTGAAATGGTTAATTAGTTTAAATATTTAGAAACAATTTTAACTAGCAATAACGATATTAAGTTAGAGATTAGGCAAAAAAATACAGTCGGGAAATGCCTGCTATTCCTCGGTCAGTAAATTGCTGACATCTTCCCGGCTTTCAAGGAATATAAAACTCAGAATATATGTTTACAAAGCCATAGCTTTACCGGTTGTTCTATATGGTTGTGAAACGTGGTATTTTACCTTACATAAAGAAAACAAATTTAGGGTGTTCGAAAACAAGATGCTTATAAAGATATCTGGTCCTAAACGGGTTGAAGCTACTGGGGATTAGAGCAAGTTACATAATATTGAGTTACATATCCTGTATCTATTACAAGACATTGTTAGGATAATCAAGTCTCGTAGATTATGGTAGGTAGAACATGCAGTGCAAATGGGATACTCTAGAGTCGTGTTCAGGGTAATGAATGATAAACCAAATAGGAAGAGACCATTGGGAAGACGCAGATGGGAGGATGACATTATAATGAACCTGACAACGATAGAGTATAATGAGGCAGACTGGATAGAACAAGCTCAAGATAGGAATAGGGTGTAATGAGGTGGTTTGAATAAAGCAAGCTGAAGATAGAGATGGGGTATAATGAGGTGGACTGGATAGAACTGGCACAAGATAGGAATAACTGGCATACTTTAGTAAGTGTGGCAGCTAGCTTTCGAGTTCTTAATGTCTTAGAGTAAGTACAGTAGCCCCATGGCTTCTTTGGTGCTAACTGACAGCTTTGAAAAGTTACCAGACCAAATTATGTATCCCTACGCCGAGCCATATGATCTGCAATAACATGTGTTTAGCAGCTGTCACTTATGACGGTCAAAATTTAGGTGTATACCTAAATGTTGACTGTCAAAAGTCAGCTGTGAGCTGTCAGTCAGCACCAAAGAAGCCGTGGGGCTACTGTAAGTAAGTTATCGAGTTTCAGAACAGCCTATCAATGAATTAGGGCTGTGTTTATATTATTATTATTATTATTATTATCACCGTGATGGATAAAATTAAATCTTTTTAAATTGATGACTAGTGTAATTTTTAATAATAACAAATTATTAGTATTTCAGATGTATAAATTTGAAACACAATCTTAATACTATTTTTTTTTAATGATAAATACGCTCCTTATAAAAATATAGTGTGCCTTGTTGAGTGTGCCGTAAGTTGAAAAGATTGAAAATCGCTGGTCTATCTTTGGAGTCAACCAAACTCCCAGTCTACAAATAACAAGCTGTTCACGTCCAATGAGGGTTTGCTGACGAGTTTCTTGAGAGAAAAAAAGTTTGGGTGTTAATAGTCCGTCTCACGGCCGATTAACCGATACATTATATTTAAGATCGCGCTTTAACCAGAAAACCTATCAAAGTCCACTATTACTGCATTCTTATTTGACAAAAGTGAAATTATTATCATTTTGATAGTATTTTTCATATTAAAATATTTTATATTCAATTTTGTGTATTTAAAAAAATATTGGTAAAACAGTTTTGGTGGTCTCAATTCAACTGTTTTCTAACTTAGGTAACAGAAGCTACACCACGATGTGTCTTATAGCTCGAACTGTATTACCTACCTAAGTTAGATATTATCTGTGGGGTGAGATGGGCTCTTAAGACTTCCGCTCGAGTTGTATAACCTACCTTAGGTGTTATTCGTGGGTTGGGAGGAATTCTTAAATATAGAATTTGAGTTTGGTTTCAATGCTTGTTTTATGACCCCATTATTTAATGCTCTATTTTTTTGGAGGTGATACTTTTATTTAGTTATACGTATAATGTCTAAGGTAATAATATAGGGGATAAGGATGATTAGTATTCTTAAATGCATCTACACTTGCGTGTAGATAAGAAAGACTACCTAGAGTAAAACTCATATTTGGAAAACTCACTTCCCACGCAGTCTACTTGGCTGGGATTCGAATATTGACCTATCTATCAATAGTGGCCAAGCACAGTTCACGGTTACCACTGTGTGTTTTTTTCGTGAAATATTTTCTTGACCATTCATAAAACAACATTATTAAAATTTGTAATTTACATGGTCAGAATTTGCCTGGAAACCCAAATATTGTAATAAAAACATTAAAGGTGACCAAAAAAATTAGCTTTTAAGTGTGTGCCACCAACGGGAAATATTTTAAGGACGTTGCTTACTTGAGACTTCGTGACAAATCAAGATAGGATTTTCCATGTAAATGCATTTACGTTTGATTTGAAGAGTATTAAAGATATAACAATCAACCAAAAGGCTACGTGTTGGTTGCTCCCGTGTGTGTTGGGTGTCATCGGCATCAATGACTAACTTAACCTAGCCTAACCTTACCTAACCCAATCTTTCCTGCCAACATTTTTTCATACCAGTAGCTCTTAAACAGGACCATTAAAAAAATAAACGTCATATACGTCCTCTTAATGACTTCCAGTTGGTAGTATCAAGGCTTTGACTCGCCGACGGGCGCGAACGCTTACGGTTTATTTTAGGTGAGTGCAAACGCCCGCGTTTTTTGAAAGAGCGCTACCAACACGCTCCCAACCAAAAACCATAAATTCCTAAATAATTCTAAAAATAGTCTTACAGTGTCATGGCCTATTTTATATATATATATATATATATTGGAGTAGTGTTTTTGTAACCGTATTTTTTTTTATCAATCGTCTACAACCCAGATTGTTTGTCTTGGCTACAAAAATTGCCAGTAGGAATTTTTCTACAAGAAGGTAGGTTGAAAAAATCAGTAGACAGTGGAATAGGAAACAATAAAGAGGAAATTTTATTTAAAAAGCAAGACAATATTGTCCAGTGTGTATAACTTTAACAGGTAGTAAGACACGGTGATAAAAAATATTTTTAAGGGTGAAAATAGTATAATGAGTGTGTAAACTCGTCAGAGGAAGGGAGTAAGTGTTATGAACCTATAGGAAAGAGGCCTCGCAAGGTGAACTACTAATTTTTTTCCCCCTTCTCTCCCTAACGTGTAATGGTGTATAAGTGCGTTAGAGCTTAGTAAGTGCGTCAAGTAAGATATTACCCGCTTCACGAAATAGCCTCGTAATCACCAAGTAGGCTACGTAAACAATACTAACGTTTTTTAGTGAATCCCCGCCATGTATAGCAACACAATTACTTTATATATATTACCTCACGCTAATTGGTAAGTGAATATTTAAAGCCTCTCAGAATATTTATGGCAACGTTTTGAAACCTCCAAACAAATTTAAAAGCAATCTTTATTTTTATTTTTTTACTACTCGTAATTCTTAGGGAAAGATGACGTGTCTCCTCTATAAAAGCAAGTCTTAAATTATGAAAAAGTGTATTCTATCCTCTTCTCTCAATATACAGTATACAGTCCAAATGTTCATAAAAAAGGCTTTTTAGTAAATGGAAACAATTTTTCTTTTTAACAGTTTATCACAATAATAAATATTAGTATTATTTTATTGGTATTTATAATATATATATATATAAAGTGACAGCTGCAGATCAGATAACTTGACGTATCAATATGTATAAGTAGATTTATTAGCTTTTCCAACTGTAGAATTAGGCTCCTTCAATAAAGATTTGACTGCATCCCTCCCCCATTTACCTTCACCACCAAAAAAACACTGTTTGTGCAATTACTACTTTTTTTTAGAATAGAACTAGACAATAGTGGCGTAATTAATTTGACAGTTCCATGGACTTCTATCCGTTGAACACGTATGTGTGTGCGAGTGAATATAGAGAGGTAACATCAAGGTTTATGTGTGTTTGTGTGTGTGTGTTTAAAAGAGTAAAGCACTGTCGTTCACGAAGGCATATTAGCAAGATTTAGCCCAGTCATGGCTTCCTAGGACCCCAATCACACTTAATAAGTTCCCCACCCACCCCCCGCATGGAACACCTTCACACGATGAGACCTTACGCACTCGGGATTAAAAGGAAACCTAGTGGTGGTTTGTGGGTTGTTAGTTACCAGGGCAAGCAAGACTTAACTGGACTGTACTAGTGAACTGTTTCCTCACCCCCCACTATCCATGTGTCAAACCGCACACAAAATAATGTAATTAATGAATGTATGTTTATTGACACTTCGGTGGCCGCATCATTTAGCGCGCTACTCTCGCAGCAGACTAAACTGCCGATAACTGGGAGATTGAGGCTAGAATCTTGGATGGGTGCGCTAAAGGTGCTTTTTTCTGAATAGTTTTCTACTCTCCCTTCACTCAAAAGCGGGTACACATCCCCATAATATAGTCTTCCTAATCTCTAAGGCCATTAGCGTAATTTGTAAATGAGCTAATAACCCGAACGTATAGTAAGATGAGGTGCTTAATAAAAAAGGTGTGGTTGACGGATTTTCCTTGCACGATAAAAATCCGTAGCACAACTTCCTATGGAGGGGAAGTAGAGCTGCCGGTCCCATGTCGATTTTGGCATGAAAAAGAACCCTGTAAGGTATGTGAAAATACCTTTCCTGTAAAAATTGGTAGGCCCTTTCGAGCTCACTCATAAAAATCCGTAGCACAACTTCCTTCGGAGGTGAAGTAGAGCCGCCGGTCCCTTGTCGATTTTGGCATGTAAAAGAACCCTGTAAGGTATGTTAAAATACCTTTCCCGTAAAAATTGGTAGGCCCATTCGAGCTCGCTCATAAAAATTCAGTGTGTAGGTTAACGAGGAGCCACCACACTTTCTGAACTCCCCTAGTTCATATGATTTATACCAGATAGTTTGGGCACCATTAACCAGCCGAAGGGCTGAGTGCATGCCCAGATTCAGATGAATATAAATTACATCAAACCACCTTTCGGGTTGTTAACTTAGGAAAATGAAGATATGTTTTACATAAGAAATTAAAATGTTATATAATCAACGTCATAGCCTTTACACTTGTATTTATATTAGTGATAAGAATATGTTTAAAATTCAACACTTTTGAATAGGGGCGTCTGAAAGTAATTTTAAGATGCAAAGTCGATACGACGCAAAGTCTAACTCAAGAACAGTATTTTTATTGTCACTTTTAATTTTTGAATGATCCATTAAGTGCGTATAGGTAGAAAGGCTTAGAAAAACAATCAACGCACACTATTTTCTTTTATTGTTACTGTATTAATCTATACTGTCAAGTTCGTTAAAGATGTCATGCTTTATTTTTTCCTAGAAATGTTTCCATGATTAGAAGAAATGCCTCTGTGGCTTAGTGGTCAGAGTTCCTGGTTACATATCCATAAATTCCGGGTTCGATCCCCAGTGAATCCAGATTTTCTGTGCAGCAGTGGGTCTAGAACGCGGTCAACTAACCTTGTGAGGACGAATAGGGAGCTATTTAAATAGAAAAGTAGCTGATCTGGTCTAGAAAACTGAGATCGGTGGCTGAATTCTTCGTTATACTGACCAGATAGCATCCTATACTCTCATAAGTTGGCACTATCTTCGCTTTCAGACGGTGGCTGCTCGGTTGGTATGGCTCAGTTGCGGGCTAGCACCAAATACTTTTTTTTTACGAAGAGATTAATTGTGGTTGTCGAAATTGAAGCCAAGGAAATCTCCCGTAAACTTCAATTTCGATATTTTGAAAAAAATTGCATCTCCCTACTTTTGGCATAACCCATATTAATTTATTTATAAGCCCAACTAAAATAAAATACAAATGTTAAAGGACGGATCCCTTAACTCTCATCGGCGGTAAAAAGTTCAAAGACGCTAGAGACAAATTCTGGCCACTTATTCCACAACTTGACTAAAAGAGCTCAGTGTTGGCTCCAGGCGACGGAAATATTAGTTCAAACACGTGGGGCCATTAGGCGGGAATTTCTCCTCGGGAGGGGCGGCAAGAAAGGGAAAAATTTATATAATACCTACCTTCTCTGACTACCCTCTCCCCTCCTCTCCCAGCTTCTCCCTGTTCCCCTTGTCCCCCTTCAATCGATTCCACCCCAAGCGATATTTACCAACATTAAAAAAAACTTAATTGAGGCAAAATGGTTACCTGGGAGATATTTTCACATTTAATTTGAATAAAACTGTCATTTCATGCCAAGTGCGTGTCTTGATACTAGATCATGCTGCAATAGAGGCAAAGGTTGCCGCTATAAATTTATCATAAAAAAAGTAGTCACTTGGAGGTATTAATGTTTTAATATCCTATTAAATATTTAATGAATATGCAGTGAAATGATCAGAAAGAAAATGACCATTAGTTACCAATGATTCACACATCGTCTAGTTTAATTAAAGATTTGCTACTCTTGGGAAGAAACCAAAGATTTCAAAGTTACTAAATATATTTCAAAATTATCCGTTTGAACCATAAATAGTTAGTAGAACTGGCCAAACCGCTTTTAAAGTTAAACTGCAAGCAATAACGCGTCGTATTTAAAACTGTCGAAAAGAACGGTTTGTATTTCAAACTACATGCAATGAGTCGAACCGCAGACAAAAACACGTCATAGAATCAAAGTTCGGGTAAAAATTGAAAGTCAAACCTCAAACAATAGCTTGACGTCAATTAAACCATAAGCATTAACTCGTCACAAGTAAAACCACAAATAACATCTCGTCATAGATCAAGCCACAAACATTAACTCGTCATAAGATATACCACAAGCCAAGCATTAACTCGTCATAAGTCAAACCCCAAATAACAACTCGTCATAGATCAAACCACAAGCATTAACTCGTCATAAAACACACCACAAATCAAGCATTAGCTCGTCATAAGTCGAACCCCAATAACACCTCGTCATAGATCAAACCACAAGCATTAACTCGTCATAAAACACACCACAAGCCAAGCATTAACTCGTCATAAGTCAAACCCCAAATAACACCTCGTCATAGATCAAACCACAAGCATTAACTCGTCATAAAACACACCACAAGCCAAGCATTAACTCATCATAAGTCAAACCCCAAATAAAACCTCGTCATAGATCAAACAACAAGCATTAACTCGTCATAAAACACACCACAAGCCAAGCATTAACTCGTCATAAGTCAAACCCCAAGCCAAGCATTAACTCGTCATAAAACACACCACAAGCCAAGCATTAACTCGTCATAAAACACACCACAAGCCAAGCATTAACTCATCATAAGTCAAACACCAAATAACACCTCGTCATAGATCAAACCACAAGCATTAACTCGTCATAAAACACACCACAAGCCAAGCATTAACTCGTCATAAGATCAAACCCCAAATAACATCTCGTCATAGATCAAGCCACAAACATTAACTCGTCATAAAATATACCAAAAGCCAAGCATTAACTCGTCATAAGTCAAACCCCAAATAACACCTCGTCATAGATCAAACCACAAGCCAAGCATTAACTCGTCATAAAACACACCACAAGCCAAGCATTAACTCATCATAAGTCAAACCCCAAATAACACCTCGTCATAGATCAAACCACAAGCATTAACTCGTCATAAAACACACCACAAGCCAAGACATTAACTCATCATAAGTCAAACCCCAAATAACACCTCGTCATGGATCAAACCACAAGCATTAACTCGTCATAAACCAAACCCCAAATAACAGCTCATCATAGGTCAAACCACAAGCATTAACTCGTCATAAGTCAAACTGCAGGCGAAAACTCGTCTTAACCCAGGTCAATCTACAAGCGATCATTCTTCACAAGACAAATTATAATCCATATAAAAGGCTAAGTAATCAATTTCGTGAATATATTCATTTTTATTTCGCGAATACACGCAAAAATTCTACAATGAACGTTAGCATATTTTGATATTAATTTTAATTTACTAAATTAAAGTTGTTAAAACACCTCTCACGATATTTCAGCGTCCTTGGGAATCACCCGTCATAATTCCCACTGCTGGCAGCAATCACCCGTCATCAGATTACGTAATTCAATATAGAACCTTATCGTGCTACTCCTACCTTCTCTTGGAAGACTCTTCTGAAGGCGTCTCTCGTGTATCTGGTGACCCCCTCTGCCGAGAGAATATCGGAGCACTGACGCAACAACGACGCCCTCAGACGCTCCCGGATGCTCTCTTCCTCCATCGACGACACTTTAGGTGGTGGCGGTAGATGGGGCTGAACAGTCGTCGACACCGTTGTAATAGGCAGCGTCGCGACCACCCCTAAGGATTCTTCACCGGCAGGTGCATCCCTAACAATATCTTGACGTGGCGGTGGCGTCACGCCGGTACCTGAGTTGTGACGGGGTGGGGGCACTACCAGCCCAAGCGCCTCTTGTGGTGGTCTAGGGATATCCCTGGGAGGGGGAGGTGGGGGGCCAAGCCCCACGGGCTCCATCTTCTTTTTAATTATAAGTATCACCCACTGATCGCACAATAACCGTCACTGATATCCTATTAGCTTTTTGTGAGTCCACTTGAGACTGTCGGTGGATTCATGCATAGAATAAAGTCAGGTTTATTCATTCATCCTCATATTCACTAAGTTTGAGTTAATTCATCACTTGAAAACACTATCTATATTAACAAATTCACATCACAAAATTTTAACCTTCTTTATTCGTGTCTTAGTTGACTTGTTTATTTTAGTCCGAATAGGTTGGGTTTTAATTTTAATCGGTGGATTGATTGTCACGTTTTCTATTTCCTGTTTTTAAATTTTACACCATGTTTTACCTCCCCTCGTTGCACTTAAGTTGGGGTTGTAGGGAAAGCGACTTAAGGGTAGTATTTTTTTCACTTTTTATATCAAAACATTTTTTGGCCAAAATAAATATAATCAATTTTCGGTAGAAACGTAGCGTTTAATTTTATTCACATGGTGACCTCAACAATTGTTGAATATCTGTCAAGGGTGTCCTTGAACTTAATGACAAGTTGTTCTTTTGATTAAAAATGTGTTTAATATAATGCCACTATGCTCATAACATATATTCAACAACATTTTATATAACTATGTGAAGAAAATTAAACTATATGTTTCTACTGGAGAAATACTTGATTGATTTTGTTAAATCAAAGGTTTTGCTATAAAAACTTTAGAAATACCGACCTTAACTCGCGTTTACTACTCACCCACCCTAATTACACTAATATAGTAGGGATGAGTTTGGTATAATTAATAGGAAATATACCCGTACTTGAAGGGCAAAAAAGATTGGGAAACCGTTAATGAGAAACCACCCTCAGTATAGCTGACTAGAATTTGAACCCCGATCTCCCCGTCTTTGGGGGCCTAATCTACTGCCAAAGTGATGCCTTAAACCATACGGCCACCCCTGCGAATAAGACTGGTTACAATTATTATACTATGAGTGGTTGTATTTTTAGAAATTGTTTGACATTTACTTTTAAACAATTCCCAAAATTATTTTAATTGGTAATTAGAAGCTTATTTATGTTGTCGAGTGGTTAGCAAAGTCAACTATAAAATTAAATTAGATTTAATTGACCGTGGGTGCAAGTACAGGAAATAACTATATGCGTGTCTTTGATCGTGTAAGGTGATATAATGAATCTCAGTGGTTTAATATTATATGGGTTGTTCCAGGTTAAGTTAGTTTGAATGTTAGTTAGAATGTGTATTTGTATGTTCATAGTTAGTAATAAATTTAAAATAAGAATATTCATTAATACATTTAATTTCTAAAATTAATTTAAAATAAATTATTCCACTAGACCAATATCTTAACCGGACAAGTTTTACAAACACCCCAATTTATATAAAATATATATATATATATATGTTTATTTATGTATGTTTCTGATAACTTTAAACTGATATCTGGTATGTAGATTATGTGAATCAAGACAAACGTTTGTTTCCGTTGACGGGTGATTTAAAATTAATGAAAACAAGTTAAATATAAATAATGTTTCCACCTAGACAATTGTTGAGTGTTCCTCTTTTTTTTTAGCCCACAAGTTTTCAAAGCAAATGTTTCTAGTAAAAGCCTCGGGCTCCAGTAAATATTTACTCTAACAAAGAGTACGCCAAAAGATCAGGGGTAAAGAGGGCGGGATTTGTCTATATTTAAAACTTGGCCCATTACCGAATTTACAAACATCGGTACCTCACGCCATTCAAATGTTAACATCATTTTTCTTAATTCCCACAACTGCTTTGTCAAAACTCCGCTTAGTCCCATACCATAAATAAATATAGAAAACAGTTAAAATATTAGTTTACTTCATTTATTAACGGTAACCAAGCATCTTGATTTATTTACATTCCTTAGAATAGTTAAGACATGCCAATTAAATCAAATCCTTATCCAGGAGGAAGATAAAACAAGATCTAGAAGTCTCTAGTTTAATCCCAAATGCATCCCAAGAATATTTTGTGAGTTTTTTAATAACTATTATTATTATATGAAGTTAGGTTTGGATGTATGATGCTTGGTGTGCTGAATTAGGTTAATAATGTCTGTTTTTGGTGATATCTGTGATTAAAAAATAATCTTTAAATACATACATTTAAGAAATGGAATAGATTTTTTGTATCAGTTCGATACTGTAATTGCATCAAATCTTTTTGAATGGGTCTCTTTAACTGGGTGGAAGTATAGAAGACCTAAGTTAAGTCTGGTGTTTTTTGCATTTGTTTAGATTTTTTTTGTCAAAATAAATAAAACAATGTCCCATTAGTAATATAGAATTTAATTTCTCCACGTGGTGATATCAACAGTAATTATTATTATTATTTATATTATTATTATCGTCATGTCTTAGTACCCGTTCGGGTTATACGCACTTATGCTAATGTGTAATGGTAGGGTGATTGTGAGATGAAATGGAGGACTCACAGTTTAACGTGGGATCCGAACCACGGTGGAGGCTTGGCATTCCACACATTCACAAGTTGTGATTAATACACGTCTTGTCAGAGGTGAAGGAAGGGTTTGGCAAATCAGATAAGTCTATACCGGGAACTAGGATTGAACCCCGGACCCCCAGCACAGAACACAGAAGTCTGACATCTTACGCCTAGACCACCAGGTCAACTCAAAAGTTGTTGTTGTCAAGAATGTCCTGGAATTTAATGACAATTTTTTCTCTTCATATAAAAAGTTTCTCATCTAATGTTGCTAAGCTCATGCCAGATATTCAACAACTGTTGATACCACTACATAGAGAAAATATATGTGTTAATATATACGTTGTTAAGGTAATTTGTGTATATTTCAGAGGTGAACATATATAATATAAAAATAAACGAACCAATTTCAACAAAAAATAAATTTATCGTCCACTATCACAATGCGATCTTTTTAAACGATTTGTTTCTAACTTGTTGTTTTGTGCTTGACAATCCACTAATCAAAACTCAAACAATTTTTTTTTAAACGATAGTAACATATGTTCAATCACGAAGGTCACATCCTACCAGTGCTGAAGTACTTCTTCATTACGTAAATACGCTTCGAACGCACTCCCACGCACGCACACACGCACGCACGCAAGCGTCGGTTAGACAAAGACGCGCGTAGTAGATCCACTGAGACACACACGCGCGCGCTTCACTCACTCGCAGACTATATGACGCCTAGGAAGAGACAACTGGAAGACGTGCGGCGGGCGATGTGATCGCGTTGGTACTGCGGACCAGTGGGGGGGTTTTCACTCGTGGATCCCTTCTTTCGACACACTGGACCCCCCCACGCGCGCTATCGCTTCCCCCGCCGCCAACCAATCGCATGACGGATACTTCTTTGACACGTTGCCCGGGGATAGAACCCTTGACCTTACAGACTATATATTTGTTTAAAACCTTGCTCAGAATAAATTAATTAAGGTAGATTCTAAAAAATCTATTTTTTAAACTTATTTTAAAATCCGTGTGTAATTTACAAAAATAATTAATACTTTTTCATACATATAACATGAAAATGCTTTTTTATATGGAACAATTTAGTCACATCATACATTAATATTGTTTGCATATTAAAAAAATAAGATTAAAAAAGATTTTAAAAAACACCGGGCTGAACAGATCTACTTTATAGTTTGGGAAAAAAATAGTTGACGGGTAGATTGGTGTTCAAATACAGCTAAGATCTACTGAGACAGTTTTTTATTTTTTTATTTTCTAAGTGAATTATAGGGGTGTGTGGAACTGCTAAGTGTCGATATCAAAATAAAATACCAAATAACCTTCGCTTCAACTTCGACAACTACAATAACCCTCGCCCCTTTGAAACCTTTTGAAGGAATAAGAATACGTTGATATCTTACAAGAATATTTGAGTTAACAGAGACTATAGATTAAATTACGTCTATAAATTAAGCAAATACAGATAGTTCAGCATAAACGAACAAAGTGCAATTTGTTTTTTTTTCTCTAGGCCTCTCTCTTTACTTAGATGTACTTAAGGTGGGAGTTTGGCAAGACGAGTTAATATCAGTGTTTTTGCAGTTTTTATATCATAACTGCGTATAACCCGAACGGGTAGTAAGACTCGGTGCTAATAATAATAATATATCATAACATTTTTTTTGGCCAAAATAAATCAAATATTTCTCCAATGCTAAAATAAGAGTGTAATTTTCTTAACATGATGGTATCAACAGTTGTTGAATATATAAAAGGGTGTCCTTAAATTTTATTACAACTATTTATCTCCATTTAAAAAATTTCTAATCTAATGCTGCTACGTTCATAACAAATATTCAACACCTGTTGATATCACCATGGGAATAAAATTGGACTCTATGTTTGTGTTGAAGAAATTTTTGATTTATTTTTGCCAAAAATATGTTTTCTATAAAAACTTCAAACACTTACCTTTTCTCGCGTCCTCTACCCTCCCACCCTAATTTAAGGTAGTGGGGGTACGCTTCTCCACCCATACCCCCCACCTCTATACTCGTGTAAAAAGAGGTAGTAAGTGGTGGAGTGGATCATCCCCCTTTTGTTCCTTTTTTCCGACGTTCTTGTTGCTAAAAACCAGTCAAAAAGAATTTTTTTAATCATCAGTAAAGTGAATTTGCATTAGTTTGAATAAACATTTGGTTCGGAAAGCTTTTTGATATCACGGGCCATTTGGTTTTTAAAATAATTGATGGGCCTATTAAAAAAATCTAGCAAATAATTTCAACTTCATATTTCTCATAGTTGTTATTCTATTTTTATGAACACAATTTGTTTGTTTGCTAAATATTTTGACGGGCCAGATAAACTCAGATGGTGGGCCGTAGGTTGTCAACCACTAGTCTGAAGGAGTCACTTTCGTAATAGGCTAGAAAACCTATAAAGGGAAGATTGGGGCTCTAGTCCCGTTCGAGTGTGCTGAGGATGTTTTTGCCTGATATTTTTCCATTCTCCTTTCATACAAATGTGGATACAAATCCTCTAAATATCAAACTACTCACTCGTAACACATTAGCGTAGTTAGTAAATATGAGTATAGCCTGAGTGAGTTGTGAGAAGCGGTGAAAAAATAAAGGTGGTTTATACATTTGACACAAACTCAGTGCGATATGATCCAGTTGTGAATAATTTGCCTTAAGATCTAATTGTCAAACCTTTCCTTCATCTCTGACAAGACGTGTATTCACAACTTGTGAATGTGGGGAATGCCAGGCCTCCACCGTGGTTCGGATCCCACGTTAAACTGTAGGTCCTCCATTTCATCTCACAATCACCCTACCATTGCACATTCGCGTAAGTGCGTACAACCCGAATGGGTAGTAATAAGCGGTCATAATAATAATAAACACTGAGTAAAAATATTATAATAATCTTTAGTAAATATTTATATATATCTCAATGACACCATCCCACAATCAATCCATACCAGCCAAGGGGCCACCGTCTGTTGGCGATGATAGTGCTAACTTTTGCGAGTAGAGGGTTTCATGCGGTTAACACAATGAACCCTTTGGCATTTAATCTCAGTTTTCTAGACCATAGCTGCTACCTATTTATTCAAGTATCTCCTCACTTTTCCTCACGAGGCTGAGTTGGCCCTGTTCCAGAACCAATGCTTCACAGAAACGCATGAAAGCGCCGGGGATCGAATGGATCTTAATATTAAGGTAGAAATTTTGAGATTTGAGCAAATCATAGGACGGTGACTCATTTTACACGGAACAATCTCAGAAACCGAGGTAAGGTCAACGTTTTCCTATAACTTGCACACAATCAATTTAAGAACTCTAAATTAGAGGAAGTGTAGTCGCATTTACATGGGCAGAGAGAGAGAGAAAGAAAGAGAGTGGAAAACAATGTAGGAAAAACCACCGTCAGTACACCCAACCAGGATACAACTCCGATATCCCCGTCATTGGCAGTCTAGTTTATTGCTAGTTTGACGCCTTCAGACCAGGGATTTACAACTGATGGCTTTCAATGACTTTTTTTTTTTTT
>CABFOV010003610.1:28085-63354 GCA_902141375.1 Timema poppense
TTTTTGCAGCCCACGAAGTTTCTTGAAAAAGGAATCTACCGTAGTAAAATTGATGTTTTCACCCAAGAAACGGGGTAAGTTTTTACTTGCATGGAAAAACGTAAAAAAGAGAGAATATTTTAGATGGAAAAATCGTATAATACTTAACAAAAGATGTTTAAATTACCAATTCTTATCTCATTTACAATAAAATAACTGTTATCGTTTTTGTATAACTTGACAAAATATTTTTGAATATAATGGAGCACCTGCACTAGACTCGTGGAATCAACTGTTTGGCCCTGGAGCGCTTTTAAGTTGGAAACACCTCCCTCAGACCATTCAACCCCTGAAACGGGTTATTAGAGAAATTGTTCTTACTAAAACCTCTTCCTTTAACGACATTGCCTACTTGTAGTTCTTGAAGCTATTTTGCAAAGCTGGTTGCATCTTAACTTAACGCACCTAAGCAGTCTAAGCACTATCACACTTAGACTCAAATGTACGAAATAGAAAGAGAGGGAAGAAAATGAGTAGTTCATACTGCAAGGCCTCCTGTTTATCTACTGATAACACTTACCCTCTTCCTCTGGCGAGTTTACACAATCACTATCTGCTCCTTGAAAACATTGACTTGACGGACTTGACGGACTTGACGGACCTTTTTAATCAACATCCTGGGAGGAAGACTCTTTCAGGCCATTTTTGTGACTAAGCAAAATAGTCTGAGTTTTGTATGATTTATAAGAAAATACGTTTAACGAACTACTTCAAGATGAAAATAATAATTTTGTGACACTTTAATACTATTTTTAGAACTATTTAAGAATTTGTGGGTTTTTATTTCAACGTTATATCTTTAAAACTCGCTGAATAGATCGTAAATTAATTAACATGGGAAATATTATTATGACTTTTTGTGACGTCACGGACAAAGTCCTGAACCAGCATTCCTTACATAGTGGATTTTGTCGCAACAAGCCACTGACTTCGCTATAGGACTATTACTAGTACAATGCGTTTATATTATTATAACTATCTAGACGTAGAACCTTAAACAAAACAACCTAAGAAAGCACATTTGAGCTGAACCTCAACTTCAATCTCCGTGAAGTAATTGCCCTAACAACAAGACAACAAACATAATCATAAGTAATAAACAGCCTTACGGCATCCTATGTGTTCGAACTAAGGATCTTGCCTTGAAAGGTAGTCCCTGCTAACTAGTCAACTAGCCGCAGGGGATATGGGAGACAAATAAACCGTTAGAACACCTGTCCTATCCCCCTGGAATCAAAACGTTTTAGCCGCAGTGAAATATCCCCTCCCCCTTTTTTTTTTCTAAGCCTCCCGATATGCACATCTGGCTGAAGGCAGTAAATACCTGTATGTTATTATAGTTCTGAGTGTGTGTGTGAGTGTGTGTGTGTGTGTGTGTGTGTGTGTGTGCGCGCGCGCGCTTGTGTATGCCCTCATTAGGAGCTGATTGCAAGACAAGTACCGTCTAGAAATTAACAGGCGATAGCTGACTTGGATCGAAGACTTGGCCATGTTTTTGACACAACTACCTTTATCATCTACATAATAAAGTGCATCCAAGGTCTGTCTTTCCAGGGCTTTTCCTACCAATTCCATAAACCCTAAAGCGCTGAAATTTGGTATGGTTGCTATTAAGGGAGCCATCTTTATGAGAAAAATCTACGATGGTCAGTGGCGGCTCGTAGCTAAAATTAGTGGGGGTGCTACTCCAGAAAATGTTTAACCCTTTTTTAAAAATTGTGTAAAAGGGAAAAAATATGTATAAAAAGAAAATTTATTCAAGAACTTGATAAAATCTTTAAAAAAAACCAAACTCTTTTACTTACTTTAACTTAAATTGTTACAGTTCAAGCTTGATCTATTCATTTAAAAATTAAATCTATTCTTCCTGTTTTAATTTGCGCAAAAAGTTCAATAATTTTCTCCTTTATCTCTGGATGACAATTGAGGACATTTTTTTCCATTGAAAGTTCTGCAACCGCATTTAGTCTTTCTGTTAGATAAAATAACTGAAAAAAAAGAATCATATAGAATAGCTGGAAGCAGAATAATAATCTAATTCTACACTCTTCTGAACTTTATCACATTCAAGAATATGGAACACGGTTGTTAAGCACAACACGCGCTGAGTATAAAAAAACTTCCTTCCACCATCACGCCAGAGCCAGCACTGCGAGAGCAACAGTGCTCTTTTTACTTGGCACTCCCGCCTTCATCCCCACCCCTATCATATGTGCGCATGCGTACAACAATCAAACACCACATCGCTGGCAATGTGAAGCGCACAGCTCCATACAAAGATTTTTGTATCTTTTTCATAAACTGGAGGATGGCTACTGAATTACTGACATTAAGTTTAAGGAATATAAATTGTATTACAAAAATAAAGAGAGAATTAAAGAAAAAAAGGACTCATTATATTAAAGGTTATCGATAATATCAAGTGAAAATAGGGGTTGCTGCAGTTCCACAGTGCCTATACACGGGCCGCCACTGACGTTGGTGAATGCAAAGTATCCCGATATCATGGCAAAGCCATGGATAGAAATCACGCTGCTCTTTAAATTAAAAAAATCTATAAATAAATCAATATAACAAAAGGAAACATACTTCTCATGAAGTTTAAAATTGCTCTTGTCAAAGACAGGCCTAACTCCTAGTGCGAGGGATAGAAAATACCTTCAGCGTCCTTTTCAAGATCTAAGGCTTATAATCAGACAAGTGATAAGTGATGTTGGAACAGAAACACTTAGAAATTGTGTCAAATGGGGAAGTCTTCCATAGGTCACTGCTTTACGAATACGGCCAAAAACCCAAATATTACAACGATGTTGTTTAATTGACTTTACGATTCCTACTTTTTACTTTCTAATATAATTTTGAAAATGTTATACTTCAAAATTGTGATGGTTCTTTACGTCTTATATGCCCATCAACCCGAAAAAGTGGGAATTTAAAAGCCACATGTCCTCATGCCTCTCCTTATGTCTGTCTATTTGTCTATACGTCTGTCTCTGTAACCATAGTCGAAACGTTTTACTGTTCCAACTTAATATGTAGACGCTGTAATACGACAGACAATTTTCTGACATTTTTATTTTGACCCTAAAATTTAATAACTTATGACTGGGGTTTAAAAATCTGAAAATTTTCTAAAATGGTTCTAACTTTTTTTAAATCTGGGGAATATTTCATAAGATTATTAAAATAATGTTTGTTTTCTTATGTATAAAATCTTCTTAAGTGCTAGTTTATGATAACTGATTTATTTTCAGATTATAATAAACAGTTGAACCTTTTTGTCTGACACTTGACAAGTACCTGACAAGTACAGGAATACAGATATTTAGCTCATATACTCTTTTTGCTGTCCCCTGGGCTTGTCATATCACTCTATATATTTATTGCTATGCCACACAAGGTAGAAAAAAATTGCAATTGGAAATAATACATCACCTTTCCCAACTCTCAGAAGACATAAATAAGGGCTAAAATACAGCCAAAATATAAGCCAAAACAAGAATGTACAACCAAAACATTTGGATGCGGATGTAAATAATTTTGGTGCCTTTGTACTACTAGTAGCACCACTCTGGTGGCCATCTCTCAAACTAATCCAGCAGATTCGAAACTTACAGGAACACAGAATGCCGTACTAAAGAGTTTCAACTGTACTACATTAGAATAAAGGTGCGATTGTGTTGTACCGTTTATTTAATTCGGCAAGCATGATAAAAATAGCATAAAAGTGGGTTAAAACTTTTATATTTGTATAATGTACACACCTTTTGCTATGAAAGGCGGTAGTCTTACCTTGACTTACTGCGCAATGGTTCCATCTTATTAGCTGCACTAAAGTATAACCAAGGAAGACAAGCTTGCTGCCTTTGGTGGTAAACAGAAAATATTATGTTGATAAAAAATAATAAAACATATAAATTAAGTAAAGGGGTCATCATCATTCTAATGTTCACCGTCCCTGAATTATTTGGGAATCCTTGCGTCGGAATATCGCAACCATGGAATTAAGGTATAACGGGTAAAATAAGGCAGTAAATGCAACTTGAAGTAAGTGACAGATGACGTCGGCAAAATGCACCTAATAAATTAAACTGTAACGGGTAAGACAAGGCAGTAAATTTCACTCAGTGGTTGATGGAAGGAACATTTTCAAGGAAGTGTCACTGCTCGAATAGATCGGGGTCATTTTGAAGAGCAACTAAAACTTCTGTATAGCGTGGCTAAAGGGGAAATATATTATGTAGAAGAGTGATGTATGTACTTTAATTTCGTTAAGTTTTTACATAGATTTTAACGTTTAACGTACGCGTACGGTCATATGTAGCGACATTTCCCGCCTGAATCAAGTCACATTTCACGTTACTGTCTGGACAAGGGGGCTGCGATTTGTTGGTCTGGCCTGTGTCCTAAGAACTACATGTACAAGTGGCTTTTGTCACTATTTTGTGGGCGAAAAATTAATTTTAAAAAAAATCTTGTTATGGTGTTTTAACTTCGATCGGTGACGTTTATTTAAGATCAGACAGCACGATTCGATGATTGAATGGCTTATTGCTTCCCTCTCGCGATAGAATGGACTGCGGATGACAAGGACATCAGGTTTCGTACCCCGGTCGGGTGTACTGAGGGCGTTTCCCCCCCTAAATCCTTGCCACTCTCCCTCCGCGCAAATTTGGGTACACTTCTTCTCACATGCAACCTTACTCATCCCTAAAACATTAGCGTAGTTATTTCATATTATGCGTATAATTCAAATGGGTAGTAAGACGCGATGGCAAAATATATAGATATATTTTATAAAATAATGCATAGTTAAAACCCTCCTTGGTGGGCGCGTGATCTAACGTGCTATTCTCGTGTTATACTAGACTGCTGAACGCCAGGAGATTGGGTTTCGATTCCAATAGGGTGCACTAAGGGTGTTTTTTCCTAAATGATTTTCCAATCTTCTTCCACGCAAATATGGGTGCACTTCATCTCAATTAAACCTTCATAATTCCTAAGCCATTAGTGAAATTAGTACATAAGCGTATAGCCCGAATGGGTAGTAAGACGCAGTGCTAACAAATAAATAGTTAAGAAATTAAAAAAGTTAAAATTGTAGTACTAAGATAGATTTTACAGTAATTTGACCAGGATTTGGGCAAGGACTTTTTCTCTTCATTTAAAATGTTTCTGGTCAAGTTAAGTAATGCCCCTGGCAGATATTCAACAACAGTTGAAATTAGTATGTGTAGAAAGTCAAACCTAACCTGTCTACTAAAGTTGTATTTGATTTATATTGGCAAAAATGTATATTTTTTCTATAAAAATGATAAATAAACGTAATAAACTCGTTTTACCTTCCGTACCACCTTAAGTTATCAAAGTCAGGATCCAACACAGTATCATATCACTACTAACAACAGAAATACCCTTCCCTCTCCAACTTGATTGACATTCAATACCCTTTCTTTTTCTCACGACAGGTGGAAATGACAAAAGACGGTTGCACAACGCAAGTACGACTAATCAAAGTAATTGTGTTTATTTTTTATTTCCCCCCCTACAAATGCACACAGAACCGTGATCGAAGAAAAGGCCAAGGACAGTAAAATTTAATAAATCTCCTATCACGACACTTTTATTTTTCCGCACTGACGCCTCGGGAGTTCCTGGCAGCAATCCGAATCCTATAATAATTACTAGTTTCCAATGATGAGCGGGAAGTACGAGACACAAAGGCGACATGATCGACCTTACCGCAGCCATCACGTGTGGGAAGTGTACAGACGCGGTCAAGATAAGTTAAACTAGCAGAATCTAATAAGAAAACAACATGGCATCAGCCCTTAATAGAATCAAGCAGCCGCTGTCTGTTGGCGATAATAGGGTAAACTTTTGCGGATAGGGGGTGTTATGTAGTCGACACAAAAAAAAAACCTCCGGTCGTTAAGGTGGCGTGAAAGCGGACGTGAGAGGTCATTATTTTTGCAGTTTTCATGTCAAAACATTTTTTTTGGCCAAAATAAATAAAATATTTCTCCAGTAGAAGCATAGTTAAATTTTCTTCATATTGAATAGCTATCATGAGCATAGCGGCATTAGATTAGGGACTTTTTAAATCAAGAGAAAAAGTTGTCATAAAATTCCAGGACACCCTTGATAGATATTCAAGAAAAGTTGATATCACCATGTGAAGAAAATTAAACTCTGTGCTACTGGAGAAATATATGATTTCTTTTGACCACCAAAAAATGTTTTGATATAAAAACTGCAAAAATACTAATCTTTTCTCGCGTCCCCTTGAACCCCACCCTGACCTCAGTTTTCTAGACTGGATCCACTGGTTGATAGAATCTGTGTAAAGAAAGAACGTGGAAGGATACGGTTTAAAACCCCAAACCGGCACGCACTCACAAACCAACAAAAGATATAACAAAAAAACTTGAACATCAAATCCGATAAACCGTTCTACAGCCCACTTCGTTGGCCGCATGGTCTAGGGCGCTACTCTCACAGTAGACTAGATTGCCGATGACAGGGAGTTCGGGGTTCGAATCTTGGTCGGTTTTACTGAGGAAAATTTTTTCCTAAATACTTTTTCACTCTTCCTCCACGAAAATGGTGGTACATTTCCTCTAAATATAGACATCCCTATCCCTAAAACATAAGCGTATATAGCCCAAGCGGGTAGTAAGACGTGGTGCTAAAAACAAAAAGCAATCTTCCATTATTCTTCCCGTAACCACTTCAGTGGCCGCATGGTTTAAGGCACCATTCTCGTACGATACTAAACTTCCGATTATAGAAAGATCGTAGTTTGATCCCGGTCAAGTATGCAAAGGTTGGTTTTACCTAAATGGTTTCCCACACTCTCTCTCCACGCAAATATGGGTACACTCCCTTTAAACTCAGCCTTTCTCATCACTATCATATTAGCGTAATTAGTACATAGACATATAACCTGAACGGATAATAAAACACCATGTTAAAAAAAAGTTCGTCTGTAAGTAAATATGAGACTCTTGGACAACAAAGATGATTAAGCTGATAACAGAGTGAAATAGAAGGTAAAACACTTTAAAACAACAAATACCTTCTTTTAAAAACAAAAGTAGCCACCTAAAATTGTATACCGGTAGTTAAACGTTAAAACTACCCATAGTCGTGATTAAAGAATAAAATTGAGTGTATGAATGAAGCGTGGAGGGTTTCAGATTTCAATATAAAAACGTATATATCCATTTCTAATATTTTCTAAAAATATAGACAAATATACTATCTACTTTTGTTTGTATGTTTAATTTTGACATGCCAAGTGAAAGTTTATTTTTTATATGTATAATGTATCTTTGATACTAATATTTTAAACTAATTACAACATTCAAAACAAAGCATGACAAGTTTTGAGGCCATTGTGGACATGTATGGTTTCTGAGCGAAGCTTATGTTTTCAGAAGATCACGTCTTAACCAGGTGAGATACTTCAGGGTGGGTGGGCCCCACAAAACTAGTCGTGGAAAACTTATTCAAAACCAAGGTCATTGCACCTTCCGAAACTAAAGTGGATTTTATTAGTATTATTTAATTTTATGGTTCGTATTTTTTATTGTTTTATTTCATTGATAGTTTATGGTTGGGAAGTTTAGTGTTGCATAACCCCACTTTTTTTTATAGCATGAAACACAAGTGTATGTCGTCATATTTACATCAGAGGTTAGATGTGTGTTAGGCTATTGGTGACGTCACAATTAATCTAGAATTGGTGTGTAACTAAATAGTTTTTATTGTATCTGAACACAAACACAAATTTGGAGGACAAAATAAATTAATTTACTCTTGTGAAGAAACATTATATGGAAGGGCAACCTCTTGGTCGGAATTACTGGCCATTAATCTAGAAGTCCCGGGTTTGATTCCCGACTATTCCATAAGTATTTTTCCTGGAGGGTAGTTGTTCCTCTGGTTGATATGCTGTCTGCTTATTTCTGGCTACACAGAGCGTACGTTGTCAAATGTGCATAAGCATTGATTTGAGATGTTAGGTTTTGAAACTTGATTGGCTTTCCCTTGCCGAACATCTTGGGCGGAGCGGACGAAGTAAAAATGAGTTGAACTTTAGCGGAACAGCTCGCGCTGATGAGGCGAACAGCTTGTGATTGGCTTAGATCTCATCACGTGACCAAGTTTTTGTTGTGCACTTGTTTCTCGTCGAACGTGTGAATCCACATTAAGACTTCTACTGGCACCACAAAGTTACCAATCATCATAATCATCATCACCACATCTCAGTGGGGCAAAGTAAAGACAATTTACCACTACCAATAGATGACCACGTGTGTGTAGCCAACAAACCCTGATGGCATACGTTAACAATTAAATTGTATGAACATTAATGTTGAATTTCTGAAATTAAATATATTATTTAAAATTTGAAGTAAGAAAGAGTAATAAACAAGTGCAAATGTAAGGTTTTTTAAGTACCTCGTCTAACTACCCATTCGGTCTATACGCTTATGTACTATTTACACTTATTATTATTATTATTATTATTATTATTATTATTATTAGCACCGCGTCTTACTAACCGTTCGGGTTATACACACTTATGCTAATGTGTAATGGTAGGGTGATTGTGAGATGAAATGGAGGACCTACAGTTTAACGTGGAATCCGAACCACGGTGGAGGCCTGGTATTCCCCACATTCACAAGTTATGATTAATACATTTCTTGTCAGAGGTGAAGGAAGGGTTAATTACACTAATGTGTTAGGGTAGGGATAAGGTTGGATTGAGAAGAAGTGTACCCCCATGTGCATGGAGAAAGAGTGGGAAACCATTTAGAAGAAAATACTGTCAGTATACATAACTGAGATTTGAACTTTGATCTCCCCGTCATTGGTAGTCCAGTAGAGTGATGACTTAGGCCAGGGGTCATTAACCCGTGGCCCGCTGTCACATTTTCTGTGACCCGCCAGCTCATGAGAAATGTAAAATTATTTCAAGAGAAAAAAATGACGATTATAAATATATATTTTACATAATTGAATAGTAAAATAAATATAGGTTTTAAGTTATTTAGTAAACTATTTTTTCTCTATACTTGAATAAAAATATTACTTTTTTATACAGATTTAGCTTGAACCGTCAAATGGCTAGTCTAGTAGACCAGGAAGAGATTACTATTTTCAGAGTGTTCGAACATAGTCGGTTGTGATCGGACATAGTCGAGAGTGTTTGGACACAGTCGGGAGGGTCCGAACATAGTTGGGTGTGATCGGATATAATCTGGAGTGTTTCGGACATAGTCGGGATTGTTCGGACATAGTCGGGAGTGTTCGAACATAGTCGGGTGTGATCGGACATAGACGGGAGTGTTTGGACATAGTCGGGATTGTTCGCGTTCGCTCATCACCACTGAGACACTCGAGACGTAAAAATAAATAGAATATATTAAGTGCTCAATCCTATTATTGTGGGTACAGTATTGCGACCTAACAAGAGACAATAACTTTTACCCTTGGACAATTGTTAATACTGTTTATTTTGAAAACTATAATATTTTGACAGAAAACTCAATAAAAACAATGTTATAACTAAATCATAATCAAAAAACTTTATTAGTGTTATCAATAACTTAACAATTATTATTATGTGACTCTCGCTCAAATTAAGAGTACCAGAATAAATAAATTAATACTATTAAAATACTAGGGCTTTAATAGTTTAATAGTCCGATGCCTTAGCTCAGTTGGCAGCGTGTCTGTCCATTGAGCTGAGAGTCACGGGCTCGTTTCCTGGCATTGGCGAAAATTTAGCAATGATGAAATATGGCTAATGAATTATTGGATGGTCGGTGACCTGGTGGTCTAGGGGTAAGGTTTCAGACTTCTAAGCTGGCGGCCGGGGTTCAATCCTCGGTCCCGGCAAAGATTTATCTGATTATCAAACCCTTCCTTCACCTCTGACAAGACATATTGTGAATGTTGAGGAATGCCAGGCCTCCACCGTGGTTCGGATTCCACGTTAAACTGTAGGTCCTTCATTTAATCTCACAATCACCCTACCATTACACATTAGCGTAAGTGCGTATAACCCGAATGGGTAGTAAGACGCGGTGCTAATAATAATAATTATTATTATTGGATGGGGGCTGGATGCTGTGTCTGTCCAAGATTTAAGTTCAGTTGGTTCAGAAAGTCCACATTAAATACCTCAAATAAATGAATATTGAATTTTATAATAATTTATAGTATTTTATTACTATCTCATTTTATGAACATACCTGTACTTATTGAGCAGCCAGTAAAAAATTATTAGAAAAGTTAAGAAATACTGAAAGAGGGCTATAATTTGAGTGACTCAAAAATTTTGATTTATAGTTTATTAAAAAATAAATAACAAACTTTTTCTTCAAGTGTTTTATTATTACATTACTAATTACTAGCTAGCTTAGTTTTAAAAGCCTGTTGACGTGGTGCCGTAATTGACTTTTACATCTGGAAAAACCCCTTGATGAAAATAGAGAGGGAATTCGTCGAGGGATAAACAAGTTAAATCGACCATTTTAAATTAGTTTTATTTTATTGATCTATAATTACTAATCATTTAAATTTTAAATTTATGTGTAAACCAATTAAAGTTTTACAAACACTAACTAACTACATTTAAATGTGTGCTCTTTTTTAAAATTTAAATATGGAATTAACAGTAATATACACAAGTGTTACATGCATGACTTATCTTCCAAGCAATTCCAACTTATACTTATGGAGGTCATTGTGTTTTGGTGTTTGTCTCAATAATATAAACATTTGCAGAATCAAAAGACCTTGAAGCAACGACCTGGATGAGTAGAAATTATTTTTAGACTTTTTTTTAACAGAATAGTTGGGGGAAAAACATACAAAAGAAACATCACGTCATTGTGTAAACTTGAGGAGAGGGGGTTTGTAAAAAGTCCAAGAATCTTTCCGCGTAAACACGCGAGTTCAGAGAAAAATGTGGGAGTGTTTGGACGAAAGATGGGGAGCGTTTAGGGAGAGATAATTGTTCTAATTACGACCGCAGAAGGGATTGTATACAAAAGATTAATTCAAAAAACCCTCAAGGTTGAAATTGTATTTAGGATCAAACCCACACCGGGTGTTGAAGGTGAAGAGTAGAGATCATACATAAACCACGCAAAGTTTTTTTTAACCTTTTTGAGCGCAATCCCCCCAACCACATAACACTAATTAGACATTTATCTTGACCCTTATCCCCTACAACCTGTGTTACGTAACTTTTCACATCGGGTGGAAGTCATTATTTTATAGGGAAGCGTTTGTGACACACTAAGGTGTGATCCAGAGACCACGTGATGCTGTTGAGAGGGGGAACTCTAATGGTGGTAAATGAGGTAGAGGGGATGGAAAAAAGGTAAGAAAACGCATTACGTAATTTATTATTTACCCTTAAAAGAGGGACCCAGATTAATATTTCAATACTATTTATAATCCATTTTAAATCCTGCATATAAATGATTCGATTGTAAATATATTAGTGTTACGTAACCCTGTGATGTACCGTGCACCCCCACCACCCCCGTTATACCATGTCAATATTAGATCCCACCCCTTACCCCCTTTCAATAAAGTTATGTGGATTATGGATGACCCTGAAGGTTGGGGTTTTATTCCCAGCTGAGCGTACTTAGGCTGCATTTTTACTAAATGATCCGACATCTTAGCTCAGTCAGTAGCGTGTCTGTCTATTTCGTTAAGGGTCCCGGGTTCAATTCCTGGCATGAAAAGAAAATATAATTGGTGAAATGTGGATTTCCCCTTTCACAGTGATAAATTAAAGGCTGGGGTTGATTTTTGTGTCTGTTCTAGACTTAAGTTGGTTGTTAGTTTACAAATCGTGTGCCAATATAATCAATCGGTTCAGAAAATTAACGTTAAACGCCATCAAATAAATACAAATTTATTATTAAATGGTTTTCCACTATCCTTCAACACAAATTGGAGTACATTTCCTCTAAATCCAACCTTCCTCATCCCTAACAATTAGCGTGATTTGTACTGTACATATGCGTGTAACAGGTATTAAGTCGCAGTGACCAAAAATGAATAGAAACCCTTAGAACTACCACCATTAAAAATGTATTCACTCTTAATCTCACATGTCGTGTGTTTTTTACGATCGTAAAAACCACAAAAAGAAATAAAACTATAGACATTACAATACGATATCAAGAATGTTCAAAGATAGAAAAGAGATCCATGTGCTTGATCCCCGTAACAAAATTTAATTGGTATTCCATAATTTTATGGATATCATGACATGTTTGGTTGAGCTATTATGCTATAAACTTATCAGATTTTTTTTATACATGATGCATCATTATTTTTACGATTGATACAAAAAAAAAGTTTGACTATTAATATTTAAATATGATTTATGACACTTTTATGGTTGTTGATGGAAATATTGAAGACTTGAATCATGAATACATTTTCTCTGCAAGACAATGTTTTACAGCTACTACAGTCTCAATATGAAAAATAAAATTAATAATAAAACATGTGGAAAAGAAACTAATTTAATCATAATCATATGATAAATTAATGGCTATAAAAACTGTGAAATACAGGTAAACATTTTAGCACTTTTTATATAAAAAACTGTTGTTTTAAATAAATTGAATATTGCTCCAATATAAATATATAATTGAACTGTTTCTACACGGTGATATCAACAGTTGTTGAATATGTCAAGAATGTCCTGGAATCTAATGACACATTTTTCTACTCATTTAAAAATTTTGTCATCTAATTCTGCTCATGACAAATATTCAACTCTATGTTAATTAAACTCTATGTTTCTACTGGAGCAATATGTGATTTATTTTGTCAAAAGAAAAAGTGTTGCTAAAAAAACTACAAAAAATAGTGACCTGCCTTAATTTGATACATTTCACGTACCTTTCCGATTTTGTTTTGTTTTTTACACTATGCCGAAGTTTATAAGATATGTCCATAGAGTGATACGCCAAGGTCAGACTGCTACCATTTAGGATAAACGGAGTGTACCAGTACTTGCAGGCTGGCCAATTACAATCTTTAGGCAACTACGCTCTTTAATTACTCATCTAAACCATGTTAAAGTGTTTTTTTAGGATTGCACGAGAAAACCTTACAATTACCGGTTTTAACAAACTTTTTTTATATAAAAGTAGTGCTTGAAATCATTACGTTTGTTTGAAGCATTTTTAAAACCTGTCAACACACAACATATTTTTACAGTGAGATAATTAAAGGCTGTAGAGAGGAAAATAAAAGAGTTGTACACCATAAGTTTTCTCGAAAGTATTTGGCGCTGTTTTTTATACATTTGTGAAATTAACTTGGAATAACAACAGAGCGGGGGAAAGGGTATTATTACAAAGTTAGAGAGGTCTGTCAGTATTTCGCTTGGACTTAATTATAAGCATAACGTGAACTATATTGGCTTTGTGTAAAGTTTAAAACAGCAGTGCCTTATATTCCTTCTTATATTAAAAGTATCTCACAATAAATTAAAGTATTTAAAAAAAATAATTATGATGTAAAGTATGATCAGTATAAATAACAAATATTTGAATTATAAAATCCATGTTTGTATGTCCATATTTTTATCAAACTTCCCGATAAGGTAAAAATCTGAAACCTCACACACTTATCCCTTAAATTACCAAAGTTCTTAAATTTGATTTATTTTTTTTGCATGGGGTTGGGGGGGGGGAGGATTCAGTACACCGAGATCACGTGACTAAGGTTCATTTTAGAACTTAATAGTACTACCTGTTCAGGTTATACGCCTATCTACTAACTACGTAATGTATTATAGATATAGAAGGTGGAACTAAGAGGAGGTTTAACCACATTTGTGTGGAAGGAGAGTGGAAAATCATTTAAGAAAACTCACTCTCAGTACAACCGAATGGGATTCGAGCCCCGATCTCCTTAACATCGACAGTCTAGTATAACACGAGAGTTACGCAACCTTAGCGGGCTATGCCTATAGTTATAGATCTAGTTTTGGCCTTTGCATAATGCCATAGGGCTATGCCTTTAGTTATAGATCTAGTTTTGGCCTTTGCATAATGCCATCAATATGAGAAAAAACTTACATTTAAAAAAATACCCCGATAACCTGGAAAAGCCATGGACAAAAATCACTCCAATTTCCGTTTTAAAAACCACTTAACGCAAAATTTTAATATCTGAGGCAGGCCTAGCCCGTAGTTTAAGTAAAATGTTTTTAAGGTGCGCGAAGAAACCAGTGTTTTTGCAGTATTTATTAAAACACTTTTATTTTTATAAAATCAATTAATTATTGCTTAATTACAAAAAGTTTAATTTTCCTCAGATTGTGATATCAACTGTTCTTGAATCTATGTCATGAACATCAGCGGCACTAGAAACTTTTTAAACGAAGAGAAAAAGTTGTATTTAAATTCCACAACACACTGTCAGATATTCAACAACTGTTGGTATCAACACGGGAAGAAAATTAAACTTTACATTACTATTGGAACATTTTATTTCTTTTGACAAAACAAAATAGTTTTTATCATAAAAACTGCAAAAACACTGCCCTTTATTCGCGTCCTTTACATCCCCCACCTTAATTATATTCATCCCCTCTTTTGTGTATATAAATATCACCACGATGTACTACCTGTTCCTGAAACACGCAGAATTTATAATTAACCTAATGGGGTAGGGATGAGGAAGAAAGCATTTTAGAGGTAATCTATATTACGCCTATGCTTTAAAGAAGGGTGGTGAACCATTTAGGAAAAACCGCCCGAAGTAAACCCCACCGGGATTTGAACCCCGATCTACCCATCATCAGCAGGCCAACATAGCATGAGAGTGACACCTTAGTACTGGGATTCCCAACCTTATGCCCACGGGCACCATGGCACCCACCGACCATTTTACGTGTGACTGGCATTTTTTGAGAACTGACCAGGTAAATATATAAGAAATAGCCGCGTTCATTGCAATACTTATTCTAGTAACGGCAAAAGAACTGGAGATTTTATATCTTCAAAATGACATTGTGCTATAGTCGTGCATAGCAGATAAGAAGGTTCAATAATTCTAATACCATGTAAATCCTATTGAATTTCTTTAAAACTCACCTTACAAATCCTGTTTCATTAATATTAGTATTAGTTATAGATAGCCAAATTTAAAAAAAGAGGCTTTGCACCAAAATAAAATTAATTTTCCTTTTTTTGTATTATCAAGGTTGCTATGCAGTAGGCAATATTAAAAGCCATTCCTTAAAGTGGTTCATTTGATACTTACTCACTCTATGACATTAGGAACTCTATATTTCACTACACTACTTAAAAGAGTATGTCACCTATCCCTATCTTGATCTAGTTTTATTCAGTCCACCTAATTACACCATATTCGTATCTTGAGCTAGTTCTATCCGGTCCACCTTTTTACTCTCTATTTTGAGCTAGTTCTATCCATTCCACCTCATTACACCCTATCTCTTTCAAATCCATTCTAATGATATCCTCTTATCTGCGTCTAGGTCTTCCCAATGGTATTTTTCTATTGAGTTTGTCAATCAACAAACACCCTTAACACGGTTATAAATTCTTTAATTCGCGATGCATGTCCCACCCACCTTAATCTACAAGACTCGATTAGCATAATAAGTCTGGTGTTGACTACAGCGTATACAACTCATCATTATGTAGCCTCCTCCACTCCCCAGTAACCTCATATCTTCATGGACCAAATATCTCCCTAAGCACCTTGCTTTCTAACATCTTAAATTTATTTTAGTCGTGTAAGGTATTATACCACATTTCACACCTAACGAGGAGAACAACCAGTCAAAATATTGTTTTGTATATTCTGAGTTTTACATTCGTTGAATTTGATAGAGGCAAATAACAATTATCTATTATAACATTTCCAAAAAATTATGTGTAAATGAAATATTGTTTTTTTGTTTATAATTGCTCACCTGAACATCACAAATATCGACTCGGAATAACTCCCATGGCATGACCAACACGTGCTGTCACCAAACAGGTTGTCGGTGGAATGCCACAGGATGGCGCATGCTTAAGAGAAACGTCTGAATCAATTAGCGATCCGTCAGTTTAAAAAGAGATCCACTCATATCACAGTCGGCTTTATTAATACCTCATCCAGTCTTACCTTATCATGATACTTGTCTACCACTAGCCTTACATGAAAGCTTTATTGTTGATTACAAATTAAAAAATTAAAAAGTCTCCTTAAATTGAACCAGTTTTGATCACACAAGATGATCACAGGTTACAAAGAGAAAAAAAAAGTATATAAAATTAAATGATCTAATATAACATTTTTAATCAAACTCTTGGCCAACATGTAGGTTTTAAAGGATGGTACTATTAAAACATGTTTTTCAAACGATAAACATGTTTGAAAGTTCCTGATTTAATACTCAAGTTTTTTGTATCTTGTTTCTTGGATCTATACTTTATATATTGAATCGAGATTATTATGTGGATCTCACTGCCGTCAAATATCATAGATGGGCTCATAATGGCTCATGCACATTTTCGAAGAGTTGTATTAATCCGCAGAAGTTGAAGGTAGCTTTAAAAATGCCAACATCATTTTCCAAATATGAATATCACCTCCTTGTTCTTGTAAACCAATAAATTAATTTTCTTAGTTTAAAATAATAATCAAACATAGCATACAAAATAAAGTGTTCAAAATATAAAAAAAGAGGGAAACTCAAATTTTAATTAAAATTGAGCGAGTGCTGCCCTCTATAAGAACTTTAAAATATAATACAAATAAAAACACTTCTAGGCGTAGAAGAAAATTGAAATATTTGCAATCGTGTACAAATACCACCCAAGAGTATAATAAAATAGTGAAAATTTAAAAATTGGTTCCAAGAAATAAAGGGCTCAAAATATCGCACACTATTGGTGGAAAAACAGCTTCGTGTTGTGGAAAAAAATTGAAATGTGGCAGGTAGTTACAGGGAATAATCTGTCTCTTTAACAGACAGTTATTTCCTTTGTGCTCTTTGTTAAAAAGTGATGCTCTTTTTTTCTATGTGATTTTGTAACAACGTATATAATTTATTTACACGTATTTTATGATCATTCTTAGGCAATTTAGCGTTTTTTATTAATTGCATTCAATTATATATTCAATTTACTCGCTGAATAATGTTTTGTTTCAAATATTGTTTTTAATATGAATTGGTTGACATATTTGTTTTGGTATTGCCATCGTTAGCTTTATATTGTAAGAGAAAAAACTATGCAAAAGGTAAGGCTGGATGGTGAACATCCCAATCCGATATAGTTTTGATACTTGTCTGTTCGCAGGAAATTATTAGAACACTTCTAAACATCATATAAATCTAAAACTTGAATTACCGATAAGTCTTCAGGTATTTTTTTTTAGAAAAGTCCAAAAAATGATAGTTTAATATAGGAGATTGAAAATAGTGGATTGAATTAGGCCAGAAACGTTGAAAACATAAAGTTTCCGCCTTTAGCACATTTTCATATTAGGCCTAATATATCTATTTTACAATGTGTTCTTAGTTAGCCCACTTTTTACGATTTGTAACACAATTAAAACTAATAAAGGTTTAATAGTCTATACAAACATAATGTTAGTTTTGGTTTCTTTACCATATTGTTAATTTTATAAACTAAAAGGAACACAGTTACTTCATAGATTCCTCTTGCGAAGAACGAGTACACTAGCTAATTTTAATATTTTACTACGGTCATATTAAATACTGGGATGGTCAATTCCAATGTCATGCTGTAAACAGTATGATATTGTACTAATGTAAGTTGTCAATTTTCAAAATTAATTATTAGTAAAACTTAATATGAGAATAAAGCTCGTGTGCGTGTTCTTATGGGCAGGAACTATTTATTTTACGATGATTTAAGTATGTTAAAATTACGGAGTAGTGCCTACGACCTCCTTAAAGCCAATACTCGTACATCATTTATTTAAGTTTAATAATCAACCAGAAGGTTGGTTGGGTCCTCAACAGTTCCAACGTCAGCTGTAAAGACTAGTCAGCACTGAAGAGGCGTACTAGGGAAATGAGGAGTGAGAGTGTTCCACGTTGCTTTCCTCATTGAGCTAGAAGGTACTATTGCATATCATTCCGCCAAGGCACCAATTAACCCTACAAGCAACACCTTCACTCAATTCATCACAGATACTGGCTGTATATTGAGTGTAATTAACTGGCCCTACAAGCGACATTTCATCAAAGGGGCTGCTGTATATTGAATGTTATTACTAGTATCGTTCTTAACTCTGAAACTTGTGTATTTGTCAGAGCCATAACTGAGACTGAGACAGATCAATGAAAGTAACAACCTGCTCTAACCCGTACCAGGAGGTATAGTACATTGTAAACACTATATCTGACCAGACTGATAGAGAGCTATGAAAGCAACAACTTGCCCTAGTCCATACCAGGAGGTATAGTACATTGTAAACACTATATCTGACCATACTAAGACAGATCAATGAAAGTAACAACCTGCTCTAACCCGTACCAGGAGGTATAGTACATTGTAAACACTATATCTGACCATACTAAGACAGATCAATGAAAGTAACAACCTGCTCTAACCCGTACCAGGAGATATAGTACATTGTAAACACTATATCTTACCAGAGATAGATTTGCGATATCTTACGTAATACATAATCGTAAATATATATATATATTTCTGAAAAAAATTGTTTAAATTACTAGCATTTAATTTGAATATCATAATGGGTTTACTTTTCGCAGAAGTGAAAAGCAAGCATAAATAAGTTTGCTTCCAATTAAAACTAACCGTATTTACATATTTTGGCTCTAAGTTAAATTAGAAAGTAAATTGGTTCTCCCGAATTTGTATTACTACATTTCCTATTAAACTTTGCAGTAGAAAAGACTTGCGATGGACACAGGAACTCTCATTAGGACGAAACAAAATTTTACCATAGGAACATAATACATATATCAAGCGTTTTGAAACGATATTGGAATGAATGTGTCTTTAAAGACAATTATGTGGTGTGCTTTATTTTAAATATAAAACAAATTCATTAGCTCACTTGACATGTTGGAAGTATTGTAATCACATAGTTAGTACAATAAGTAAATATGTATGGAAAAAACACTCCAGACGTTTCAAAAGAACATAATAAATTTAGATTGTATTTATAACAGGTTCAATATTAACTGACTCCTTCATTATTTAACATTTAACATTTTATAATTTTATTTTTGTTTTGAGTTGGCAATAAATGAGTTTAAGTATGATTATATAGTAAAAAATTGATAATTAAATCATTTGATTCGTTTCCTAGCGGATTATAAAACGATTTGCAGGATTTTCTCGAAGGAAAAATATAGCAGCATGAAAAGCTATAAAATGATGCAACTAATGGTTTTCTAAGAGAGACGTTTGGTTGAATCCGGGAGACTCCATCCGTGGTTTGTCCAATTTAGACAAAGAGGGTCGTGAGATTTGTTTTAATATTTTAACGTCTACTTTATAAGAAGGAAGTACTTTCCACCCATGACTTACGAAATGACTTAGTCCCTTATAGAACACTTAAAAGTAAACACTTGACCAAAATTTCAACGCTTTTCAACCTGTGTGCCGTCGCCAAGAGAAGACAAATGTGCTGCAAGAGATTGGGGAAGTGTGCCTTGGGAGTTTGGGGGTAGATAAAAATGAAGCGAGAACCAACAATTGGGGAGTAAAAACAAATCTTTTAAAATAAAATAAAAAATATTTTTAAAATTAACAATAAGTTTAAAGTTTAACTTTTGAGCTTTAAAACACTATCTCAATACTAATTAGATTAATTATAAAACGTATCCTTAAAAAATATGGTGCACCAAACAGACTTTCTTCCTCTCTTATTTTAAATACACATTTAATAAAAACATGAAGATTTGTGAAACGTAATAATAGGTCTATACATTTTTGTATAAACATTACACCAAAGTCATAAATGAAATATTATACACTGTTACTTACTCTATGGCATCAGGAACTTGAAACAATGTTATATAAAATAGAGAAAAGAGAAACATCTCTGTCCACCAAAGAGAATAAGAATCAAATTAATTTTCATAGCGCTGAATTAAAAAGCATATATATTTGCTTATAGCTAAGAAATTATTGGTTTTATAAATATATATTTCAAATAAAAGATTTTATCTTTAATAGTACTACATTACAATGATCAGTTATTTGGTATACCCAATGGTTGAGGAATGATGGGGATATTTCCTGTATGTAAAGTGCCCTCAAAGTCATTTTCATGAGAAAATGAGAACTGCCATCTTGTTTATAATGATAAACAGTGTCTATATATAAAATTTAATCAAAATCATGATGGCAAATTTTGATAAAATCAATTTTTTCTCGTTTTGCCCTTCGTAACCACCCTTAAATTTAGGGTTGGAAATTTAATTCCAAAAACCCTTTGGGGGGGACCATATGAAAGCCCCGAATATAAAGGTTTAGCCTGATCGGTAAAATATTTTCGTTTCTAGCTCGCGGTACAGACTGCGAAAATTAAATGTTTGGCTTCAGGGGGTCATGAAACGTCGACATTTATCAAAATCTTGAGTTAGAATTATTTGACGATCACAATACTTTCTCTCTTCGAGGGGTCGAGATAAAGTAAAAATATATCGTGAATAAAATTTATTTTATGTTACGTATAATGGCGGTGAATTTTCAAATCTACATAATCTGGTTTCAATTCGACATGGATTAAAATTTGTAGGAGCTACATGTTTTATCAAGGTGTCATGTTGATCTCGATTAGGTTATAAGTAGTTCAACAAACTTATAGTAGCCCTCCTAATGTACAGTCACTGGAGGAATAAAATACACGGACAAAAATAATACTATGGTCTTTTTCTTTACCACCGCGGCTTACCACCCGTTTGGGTTGGACACATCTGTAATAAATTACTTGAATGTTTTAAAGGTGAGGAATAATAGTGTTAATGGAAGTGTGCCCTCACTTTCATGCAAGGAAAGAGTAAAAACATTTTGTAAAAAAAATAACTCCCCATACATGACCTGAATTCGATCTTTGATCTCTTCATCCTCGGCAGTCCAGTTTGTTGAGAGGGTGACGCCTTAAAATATTTTAATATCGAAGCATATTAAAATATAATATTATTATTATTAGCACCGCGTCTTACTACCCGTTCGGGTTATACGCACTTACGCTAATGTGTAATGGTAGGGTGATTGTGAGATGAAATGGAGGACCTACAGTTTAACGTGGAATCCGAACCACGGTGGAGGCCTGGCATTCCCCACATTCACAAAATGTCTTGTCAGAGGTGAAGGAAGGGTTTGGTAAAATATAATAATGAGTAAAATAATAATAATGGTAACTTTAGTTAATCATAATTATTTATTTTTTTTAAATACTAAAGGGAACATTTAAGTTTGTTAACGATTTACGATTCCGTTGAATGTCTTCCATCCGTGGGCACGCAGACTCTGATATCGACGTCATCTGATTTAGTTTACCAGTGACTGGAAGGTCAAGGTTCGTATCTCTACAACGCTTACTGGAGGTGATTTATCAATGTGTCCTTCCCATAATCTTTCTATCCCTATCTGAGTTTATTTGAGGTATTTAATGTGCACTTGAACAAACTGATTACATCAACACATTGCTTACAAACTAACTTTAAGAGCGTTCATCATGGCAGGCCCAACTCAGCTCCCGGCTTGCACGAGGTAGGGGAGTAAAAGGGAAAAGAAAACACCTACGATATGTCAGAAATGTGTGCAGTGCATTCGTACTTCCGCGATGACGATGGGGGACAAAGTTTCTTGTTAATAACTACAGTATCTCCCTGTTATGGCAGAATGAAGATTTGCGCACAGTGCTTAGCTGTGAAGCTGTTCTAAAATTGTTAAAAACGGCCTTTTCAACACAGTTTTTACCCAAATATAATTTAATATTTCAACAGTGTTCAGTATTAGGAACCTCTATTATCTCTTTATTTCCATTAATGTTTAGTTAGAAATGATCCATGTGCAATAGTATTGGTGTAAATTTACAATTTCTAACCGACTGTACCACAAAGTTGATTTAGATGTGACACACACTCTTAATCTAGAACAGACACAAAACCCAGCCCCCAACCATAAAGTTATCACTGTGAAAGCAGAAACTCATATTTCAAAAATTATATATTTCCAGGCCGTATCGGGAATAGAAGACCAGCAGGGGCTCTTAACATGATAGACAGATACGTTACTGACTGAGCCAGGGTGACGGAACCTGCTACTCACCCACACTAAACACAAACTAAACACAAACCACTATGACAATTGTGCTTAAAATTTCGCATGGACATAACTTAGACGTCTGTTTTACACGTAGGCTAATTAAAATGTGTCTAGATTTTATTTCAAGATGGCGGGTATACAGTACTACTATTTTGACATTTTTCTCAGCTTCTACATATCTGATTTTCATTGGGCCAACTTTGAAAGATTCTTAGACATATGTATGTATTATAAAACACATCATGTGTGAATTTCGAGTAATTAGCTAGTTAAACAAATACGTATTATTTATTTTTCCTAACTAGAATCAAAGTAAGACCCTTTAGATCAATAGGTAAAAACTAAGGATTTGCGAGTACTCGAAAATTTTAGTTTCAATAGTTGAAACGTGACTCAATTTCTTTCTTTTTTTCCCCATTACTTGAAAAATTTTCAGTTTAATCTCGAAAATTTGCAGTTAAATTAGGTTTATTCTATTTTGAGAGATTCCTCAAATATTTACTTTGGTTTGCTTCATAAAAATCACTGGTTGTATAGCTAAATTAAATTTAGTTAGAAATCCGAATTCGCATGATAACATTTTTCAAAAATAAATAAATATTGCACAATATTACTCAAATTAAAAAAAATCTTGGCTCAAAGTGAAAAATAAATATTTTCATTTCCTTAATTAAAAAACTTTTCTTTATTAATAGAACACCAAACTTCGGAATAGTCAAATCAAAACATATGTTCTTGTCCTACCCCCGGCTACGAAAATATCGGCACTATTTTTTCCTGCGTGTGACTGTACAACAGCTGTGCTACAACATAAAAGGCTTAGTCGAGAGATTACACAAGAGAGATCCTTTATTCAATCCCCAGTGGTCATGACTGATAGATTATTGGAGCCGCCGATGCCAACCCATCCTAATACAGTAGAGTCTCTATAATTCCAGGTGGGTAACAGAATATCTCAGATTACTGAAAACTCGGACAATATGGAATAACATGAGAGTAATCCTTAGAACCCACTTCAGTGGTCGCATGGTCTAAGGCACTACTCTCACAATAGACTAGACTGCCGATAATATTTTCCCATTATCTCTCTTTTTCTCCCTCGCCACGTCAATGCGGGTACATTTCCTCTAAATTCAATCTTCCTCAGCCTTAACCCATTAGAGTAAAATTAATACATAATCGTATAACCTTCATGGGTAGTAAAACGTGGTGCTAAGAGGTAAAAAAGTAATTACTAGAGAAAGATAGTTGAGAGTTTAGCGACACTTAGAAAAAACTCATCACACTAAAAAACTAACTAAAAAGAAGTTACTGAAAACTAGCAAATATATATGATACGATGGTTGTACAAGAGGAATAGAATCGGCAAATAAAGTAAATACATTTGACACGGGTTATTATGGACAACAAACTCTACTTTCACTATCATTTTGACCATGATACCTCGTCATTTAAGAAAGTTAACTTATTTTATGCCTTGTGGTGTTGGAGAGGACTTGAGAAAATAATATGGACAAACAGGGTGACAAAGTAACAAGTCCTAAGAAGAATGAGTGAGAAGAGAACCATTTTGTATGTGATTCTTCAGTGCAAAGCAAACTTTATGTGACACATCCTTAGTAGGAACTGTCTTCTGCATGACGTCATAGAAGGAAAGGTTAAGAGAAAAAGGAGCTTAGGAAATACTAGATGACTTGATGGAAAGAAGAACATTCTGGGAGCTCAAGGAGGAAGCGGAGGACAGGGTGCATTAGCGGTATAACTTCTCTGACTAAAGGAATGGACCTGTCCGTGAGACAGAACACCTAATAATAATATGCCTTGGTTAGAACTAATCTCGAATATGTGTTGCTTGAAATTACTTTAACTTAACTGATTCTCTCATATTGAAAAATTGTTTAACGTAAATTTGTTGCTGCTTGCTATGATATATTCCTAACCAAGTTTATTATGATTATGACAAAACTAGAAACCTTTTAGGGTTCCAAACTCTTCCGCCACACAGACTTTATTGTGATGCCCTTTTATTATTATTATTATTATTTCTTACTACCCGTTCATGTTATACGCACTTACGCTAATGTGTAATGGTAGGTTGATTGTGAGATGAAATGGAGGACCTACAGTTTAACGTGGAATCCGAACCACGGTGGAGGCCTGGCATTCCCCACATTCACAAGTTGTGATTAATACATGTCTTGTCAGAGGTGAAGGAAGGGTTTGGTAATCAGATAAATCTGTGCCAGGACCGAGGATTGAACCCCACACCCAGCACAGAAGTCCGACACCTTACCCCTAAGCCACCAGGTCACCGATGAAGATGCCCTTTTTGTTTTTAGTGAATTCAATAGCAAGTTTTTTTTTTGTAAATTTGCCCTTGAAAATGTAGGTATTCATGTCACTTATTGGGCATCTCAAAATAAAAATTTGTTTTATCTCAGTAATTCTTACAAGCTCAGCTCTCTTGGCCATTTTATCAGTGACGCAGTGGCTTATATATATATATATATATATTATTTTTTTAGCGCCACGTCTTACTACCCGTTCGGGTTATATGCTTTTTAGTACTAATTACGCTAATGGATTAGGAATTGGGAAGGTTTAATTAGAGGAAGTGAACCCGCATTTGCGTGGAGGGCGAATGGAAAACCATTTAGGAACACACACACCCCCCCTTCAGTTCACCCGACCGAGATTCGAACCTCGATCTCCCCGTCCTCAGCAGTCGAGCTTAACACTACAAGCGCGTTAGCCAACTAACGCCACCGAGGCGGGTCAGTGGCTTATATCACAAAAGATGCAACAAGCACAGATAGATATTTATGGAACTCCCCTATCAGTAATATACTTAATGTTTTGAACAACTTTTCTTCAGTAAATCTTATATAAATACTTACACTATTTATTGATTTTAATTACGTTTTTCACTGCATCCTTCTTAAATCTCCATTTATTTTTTAATCATTACTTAGTTATTAGTGTTTTCTAAAATAATTATTCTTACATGTTGTATTATAATGTATGTTTCAGTGTTGGATTGTTATAAGTACTGTGACTGTTGGTCAGTACTATGATAAAGAAAATTTAAATAATCATTATTTTAACTATTACTATAGTCCATTATAAAGGGTATTTATAGTAGGTATAAAGAGAATTTTGCGTTTTTTCTTAATCCAACCACCCGAATTTTCGATTATTTGAACCAAATTGTTAAAGAATCAATTCGGATGGCTAGTATTACACTACCATTTATTCTCCAACATTTGTTATAAGGGTGCCAATCTTGAAACCAAAACGCACAAAAAATATTTCGCACCCATTATCTAAAATAAAATATGTGGATTTAGCTTTGTTACATCTACTACATATTTGCCCCATCTGACTACTCCAAGCTACGTCTCAAGTTTATTTATCTCCTATGATAATTACCAAAGCTAAATTAATTTTTACTCACCAGGCGTTAGTTGTTCGACTCGCAGTAAAATATAATTATATCCCACCGATTAATTACCTAACAGGAAAATACGGTCCCTAATCGGGTTTACTTACACTCGACCAGTTATATGGCTTTTCATCATCGATTAAAAGAGTCATAACATAAATGCTAAAAACATCTATCAAACCCTTATTTAATGATGGTTCTCAAAAACATGAGGTGAGGAGAGTTTAGCTAAATTAAAGTTGTTTTATCTTTTTCTTTTTTAGCACCTCGTTTTACTTCCTGTCTAGGTTAAACGCATATGCAATAAATACGCTAGTGTGTTAGGGATGAGGAAGGTTGAATTTAGAGGAATTATACTCCCATTTGTATGGAGGAAGAATGGAAATGCATTTTGGAAAAAAACATCCTCATTATTGCCGACTGGGATTCGAACCCCGGTCTCTCCCCGTCATCATCAGTCCAATATATTGAGAGAGAGGCGTCTTGGGCCATGTGGCTACCAAAGCAGGTTGAATGAAAGTTGACATTTACCAATCACCCCTTCCATTTGTAGAGCAAAAACAATAATTATATACGGGACGGTCAGCTTACGAACTATCGACGCTGATATTTGAACAGAAACATTTTAAATCAAGAGATAAAATTATGTTTGGTTCCGTTGATACTCGTGCAAATACCCAAGAACTGTTGAGATATTTACGTTTAGAAAATAGTGTTGGGGCCGAATCCACTATTTCACGAATCCTAATCTGAATTTCAACTCCTGATCACGATTCTAGAATTCGAATCCTGATCTTGACAAAAAAAATCACTAAAATATAAATATATTGGAATACTGGTAATATAAAATAGATAAAAACTTTAATCTCAACGAATCATATAATGAATTCACTATATTAATATCCATACATTAAGTCCAGTTAAACTAATCGTATGGGGTCTGGTATCTGGTATCGAACTAGAGTCCCCTAGAGCCAAGCTCAGGCCTCTTTTCCCATCAATTCGCAAGCGAAGGCTACTAGAACATCTACTCTTGTAGGAAAAAGTAACCGTACATGGGATAGTAATGCAACGAAATAGTTTGCCTGCTTAGAAAGGTAAGCGGTTGAGTTACTGCTAATGGGAATGGAAACCTGTGTAAGCTTTCTCAACGTCCTCTACAAGATGTTAGGTGGGTAACCAACCAGTTAACTATCCCTAAAGTAACAGGGGAAAAAAGATTCCTTCTCCAACCACGGTGATAAATTAATACCGCCTAGTAGATGTTGAAGGTGCTAAAGAACAATGACTTATCACGTCATATGTTTCACACATATTCGGTATTTATGACCGTCGCCTTTGCTTGTAAATTGTCTGCAAAGGACTAACTGTATCGTGGTTGAGTTTGTAGTTGTAGCTAATTAATACTGAAATCACCATTATGGTAAAAGATGGGAGTGTTTGCTGGGAAAGGGATTTCTAGACTACCTTCTAACTATGATGTTGTTTTTTGCACTAAAAATGCCCAAAATATTATTAGTGGTCTTCAGTAAGGCCGTAGGCATAGTTATTGATACGTTGTGCTGAATATTCTGCTCAACCACCATTAGGATAGAATAGGGTATATTATTATAATTTTACATAAGTGTACACAAACCAAAAAAATATCAGAACCGTCATAAATGATTATGTATAGGTTATTTATTATGATTACTGCATTACATTTTTGTGGGTATGTAATATAAAGTATCCATTGATTGTGTGACATTTTTATTTCACTTTGATGAACTATGAGTTTTATTAAGCCTATGCCATTAAGGTGGGAGTGTTGGGAACCAGAGAAAATAGCAGTACTTTTGTAGCTTTATAGAAAAGCTTTTTTTTTTAACGCTCACCTTTCCTCTCGACCCCTCCGCTCCCATCTTAAGAGCTCTCTTTAACCCAAGACTCCAGATAATTCTAGCAGAAGTTCATAACATCTAGAAACTAAGTGGGTTAATAACGTTACTGGGTGGAGTTATCGTATAATATGAGAACAAACAGGGGAGTAGGAAGACACAAATCACCATACAATGTGTTGTGACCCTCCAATTATATGACACCATTCTCTTCACAAAGATCCATTCTACTCTCCTATATCAGTCACCTTTCTTTTCCCGGATATGTGGATTTTTGTACGTTTCGGAGTTGAAAATATTAACTTTTAAACTATGTTTACAAGTCTACATATGTACATGGTCATGAACTATAATTTTTAGATAGTTTTGTTAAACAGCTAGCTCGTGTACTGTTAAAGGTTTTCTCAATATTCAACATACGCAACATCTTATCGGCGATATCTCAACTACCTTCTTTTCGCGAAAAAAAGAGATCAATTTCGTTGATTTTAATTGGACTATATAAAAAGTATACTTATTTGTGTTTATTGTCAGACGTCATCGTTGCCGATGCGGGTATTAAGATATATTTAATATCAACAAAACATCCAACCCATAGCCATTTTAAAACATGGATAAGAGAACGAACTAATTTGACAAACGCTGTTGTTGGGCCCAGCTTGGGATTGATCTTCGGTCTTCTAGACACGTTTTCAGCCTCCGTGATCCTCCCGTGAAGGGTGTAGAAGAAGGAGGTGCGTGGAAAGAGATTGATCAGGTGGTGAAGCATGCGGGGGACCAGCCGGTGGTAAGGAAGCGTGACATGCTATGCCTCCTTACCACCCACTCCTTACCACCCTCTCCATAGCTGCCTCTCGTAGCGGGTCAAATACGTGACCTCCGCGCGATAAAACACGAGAGCTCGCACCCGCCTCAAGGGCACGATCATCTGCTGACAAACAGACACATAAACAAACAAACAAACAAACGTCCTGGGCAACTTACCGTAACACTTCCATTTGCAAGTTGGGATGGAGCTACTCGCGAGTTAAGGTGGGATGGAGCTACTCGGGAGTTGAGGTGGGATGGAGCTACTCGCGAGTTACGGTGTTATAGATATACTCACGAGTTAAGGTGGGATTGAGCTACCTACGAGTTAAGCCCGCCGCACATTGGACGCAGGGCAGGCGCAGCACAGGCAGAGGACAGGCAGAGGGCAGGCGCAGCACAGGAATAGGTTTCTGCAAGGCACCGCACATTGAACACAGTCCTGGCAGAGGGCAGGCGCAGCACAGGAATAGGTTTTTGCAGCTCACCGCAGATTTTTAACGAGTCAGGGAGCTTTCACCCAGTAGTACAAGAAGACGTGATATGGCGTGTGAATTAGAGGAACTTCTGATAGATTTGTAATTTAGTTTATGCGCAGTATCTAGTAACACTTAATTCTTCTAATGGGTCATTCAAACTACTGTAGGTTTATTTCCCTGACTACAAAAATCTAGAATATTAAACTTACCGTTCGAGTAGTTCAATTCAATAGCAATCTATTCCCATATCTCATTTTTCAGCTTGGTCCTCATGTAGTCTGGATTGGTTGTTTCATATAATACTGGATGGTCTTGAACTAATTGAATAAGATGTTCCATCACAATACACAAAAACTACGTGACAGAGGCGCAGAGGACACAGGAAAACTGTGCGTCTACTACAACCAGAGAGAGGCGGGAAAGAGGTGTGAAAGAGTTATCCCTACACTGCACCTGTGCTCTGTCCAATGTGCGGTAACCCATAAGAACACGTGTATTACAGATTTTCCTCTTCCTCGCCTGCCCCTCTGCTGCGCCTGCCCTGCGTCCAATGTGCGGCGGGCCTTAAGGTGGGATGTATATACTCGCGAATTAGTTTGGGATAGAAATTCTTGCAGGCAGAGTAATTATGAAAGTCCCTGTGCGTAAATCTGTTATGGAAGTTCTCAGGAATGATAAATAAATAGTTTAGTCTGTTTTCTCCGTTTACCTCAAAATCACTCCATCATAAGTCATTAATGGATAGTTAGCGTGTAAGCCGAATGGGTAGTAAAATGCGGTGCTTAGAAAAAATTGCTAATTAATGGAAGTTTTAAAAGGATACATTCCCATCTAGCCAAGAAAATACTATTTTTTAGAAAATCTGCCAAAATAAAGAATAAGTACCTTGATCATATTTACCAGTAGCACTGCTTGAATTTAAATATCCTCTAGGTGCTGTATTTCTTATGTAAATGGCATATATGAAGCTCTAAAAACCACTAAAATAATCCTCAATCATCTTATAATTCCCTATCGTAACTTTTGTTTTAATCTTTATTTGAGAAAAGGCTAAAGCTATATTTCTAACTATTTACTTTTATATCAGAACTGCGACGTTTCGTGTCGTTGAAAATGAAATAATTTCACATGGTCGTAATAATTTTAACCATAAAACTCAAAATATAGAATTTATTTTATTCCTGCATGAGCCATTATGGTGTAAAATATATTTTGAAATAATCAATCATTTCTTAAACAGTTTTAAAAATTTTAAACTCCTTTAATGCACCTCAGACCCTCTTCGGTGTCTGCATGATCTAAGGCGCTACTCTTGCAGTAGACTAAACTGCTGATGATGTGGAGATCGATGTTCGAATCTCAGTTGGGTGTACTGATTATGGTTTTTCACTTTTCCTCTACGCAAATGCGAGTACACTTCCTATAAATGTGACATTATAATCTATAAAACTATTAGTGAAAATAGTATATAAGAGTATACCCCGATTGGGTAGTAAGACGCGGTTATTATATATATATATATATACATAACGCGCCTCAGCGCTTCGAAAGGCGTTTCCCTGAAGTGGGCGTGTGGCTATTTTTTAGTTTTTCACCACGCCCTAGAAAATAGATCCTAAATATTAATCATATTTGGCCACATGTCAAAATTATTTTTTTCCTTCTAAGCTGGATAACTAGTGTTGAAATTTCCGAGGGATTCTTGCCCAAATCTCAACCGGTGGGGTGTGTGAGTTAAATATAGTATTTTTTTGTGCAGTTTTTATATCAACATGATATTTATTGTAAGAAAATCAAATATTTCTCCAGTAAAAACCAAGTTTAATTTTCTTCACATGATGACCTCAACAGTTGTTGAATATCTGTTAAGGGTGTCCTGGAATTTATTGACAGCTTTTTCTCTTCATTTAAAAGATTTCTCATCTAATGCCGCTATGCTTTTGACAAATATGCAACAATTGTTGATATCAACATGTGAAGAAAATTAAACTGTGTTTCTACTGTGGAAATATTTGACTATTTTGCCGTAAACAATAATTGTTTGCTATAAAAATTGAATTTTTTTTACCCTTTCTCCCATCACCTTCTATCTTCAAACAGACCGGTTAAGCAAGGCTTGTTTATAATGCACTGGTTCTTGTAACCTACTTACTAAAACACAAATATGATAACATATTTCTCATCTTTAAGGCTGATTAATAAGGTAGTTGTACTGTAGATCTTCAAGACGTTTACTAGTAAATAATTGCAGTTTATTCTCCAACTCGAAAATACCAAAAATGTAACAATTTTTTGTTTGTTTTTAGCACCGCTTCTTACTACCCGTTTGGGTTATACGCCTGTGTACTTATTACTCTACTGTGTTAGGGATTAGGATGGTCAAATTTATAGGAAGTATATCCGCATTTGCGTGAAGGGAGTACGGAAAACGATTTAAGGAAAACCACCCTCCATAGACCCAACCGGGATTCGAACACCTATCTACCCATCATCAGCAGGCCAGTCTAACACTTTAGTGACGCCTTATACCATTTGGCCTTTTAAGCGGGTTGCTCTTAAGTTGAGATAGAGTATATTAAGTCCATTTTTTATATGAAGGGCTTTTTCTGACAGTTAAAAAGGGCTCCTAAATCTATTCGATCTCGGTGGTCTTGTGGTAAAGTGCTCGCCTCAAAACCCGATATTCTTGGGTTCAAATCCAGCTGGGGTTGNCTTGTGGTAAAGTGCTCGCCTCAAAACCCGATATTCTTGGGTTCAAATCCAGCTGGGGTTGACGGATTTTTCTTGGGCGATAAAAATCCGTAGCACAACTTCCTTCGGAGGGAACATGTCGGTTATATGTCAATTGTGGCATGTAAAAGAACGCTGGAATATATGTGAAAATAACTTTACTGGCAAAATTGGTAAGCCTTTTCGCTGTCGCTTATAGAAATTCTCACGTGATGATATTATAATCACACAGTTCAGAAAGTGCACGTTAAAGACCTCAAATTATTGAAAATGGATGTACTGTATCAACTTTAACGTATTCATACGTCAGGTATGGAGTTGTCACTTTTAATAGATATTATCAATACCTATAAAATAACAATTGTGTTTTAATTGATTATTATAAATTTAGTCAAAAAAAACTGTAATTTTCTAAAAGGCCTTTACTGTAATAATTGTGCTATACATAAAAAATCATCGTCTTGGGGTTAGAAAAAACTAGCTATATCAAATCCCTTGTGTGTAAAACCTGCAATATGCTGTTTTATTTTATTTCAACACATGGAATGCAAAATAAGTCGTTGCTCTTTGGCAAAGTGCTTGTAGCATTCCTATTTGACAAACAAACTACGTAACTATACGTCGTTTTTTCAGAGTTGTTTTTAAGTTTACTTATTGAATTTGTACTTTTAGATTTACACTCCGATTACTGAAATAAACGCAATAACAACTTAGTGAACCGTATTAAAAGGTCCCATACGAGATAATCTGTGTATAGCTCAATAAAACCACTTAAAATTCAACCACCTCCAAACCCTTCACTCTCCTTCCACCTCTTACTCTCACAAGAGAATGGAGTGCTGACGACTGGGAGATCGGGGTTCAATTCTCGATCGGTTATATCGAGAGTATTTCATATTAAATGGATTCCCACTCTCTTTCCGGACAAATGGGGGTGCACTTACTCTAAATTAAATCCTCTTCACCCCTCACACAGCACATGAGGATAGATAGCTCTGTTGATTAGTAAGACGCATATAAATATATATATATATATATGCAAGTTGAATGGAACATCAGTACACTGCCCTGAGGAACGAGTTTTGATTTGGGGGACAAAATTTAGCCCCCTCTCACCCCCCATGTTTTTCTAACCCTACCTCTCTTCCTCCTCCACCCCAACACTGATATGAAAGACAACATCAAAGGGAAGCTCGCTTCAGTGGCCTAATGGTCTTAGAAGGCCATACAAAAAGGGATAAGTATAGAAACGCTAGTGCCGAAAACTAAAAGATTCTAAGAGGAACATTACACTTGGAACACAACGTATTTTCTATTGCGGAATGTTAATTTATCAATTATTAAATAAAATTCAATCAAATATAACTAAATCCATTATTTTATAAATAAATCACGTTATAAAATGTACGCTCTAGAAAATCTAGCTAAACTCCTTCTTTAAAATAAACAACAAATTGCTAACCAAACAGCAATGGCGAATTTTACATAGACTTCACACTCTATGTTCTATGGACTTTACGCCCACGCATGCGCATTCCTCTGTGACGTCATTGCAAACTGCTCCTAGCGATAGTGCCCCAAGCTAGTTTACGGGATCAGCTAGTCCTAAAAGAGTACCCACACCATGAAGAAGGCGCCACTCTGATGATGGGGATATCCCGGTGGAATCTAATGAGGGTAAGTTTTCCTAAATGGTTTCCCACTCTCCTTCTACGCAAATACAGGTAGATTGCCTCTAAAATGAATCTTTCTACATCGATCTATCCCATTAGATTAACTATCACAGGTGTGTATAAACTAAACAGGTAGTAAGGTGCAGTGATAAAAAAAGGTATACTTAAAAAATATTGTGAGTTAAATATCAAATCTAAATATAAGCCTGAGGACCGGGGTTCAACTAAGTGAGATAGCTTAGAATTCCTTCCCTCCAGCTTTCTCAGCCATTCTCTTTCCACCCCTCATACCGATATTAAAGCGAACAACAACAAAAACTCGCTTCGGTGGTCGCGTAGTCTAAGACGCTACTCTTTCATTAGATTAGACTAGACTGCCGATTACGGGAAGATCTTGGTTCGAATCTCGTCCGCGTGTACTGAGGGTGGTTTTCCCCAAATGGTTTTCCACGCAAATGCGGATACACTTCGTTTAAATATAACCTTCCTAATTCCTAAAAACTATTAGCCTAATTAGTATATAAGCGTATAACCCAAACGTGCAACAAGACATGGTGCTAAATTATTTTTTATATAAAATTAACTAAAAGAAAATTATATTTATTTCCAGCGGCTACCTATTTAACTCAATCCAATACGACAAAAGAAATACATAAATATACGTTGCGTTATTTTCTGTCTCTGTCTGTATCGTACTCCACCCTTGTACACATCGACAGCTGAAAATGAGCACGAGCACAATTTATATTTCTCTATTATTTCGCCACACAAATCAAGGTGGAAGTAATTTAAGAGTCTTGGCCTGGCGGTGTTCGGGTCGGTCGGTACCTCTCAGAGAAAAGAACCAGTCTTTGAAGAATGCTATAAGGAGTAAGGAGGGGGGGACCTCTTGATTGAAGCTCGTAAAGCCATTGGCTGGACTTTTTTATTCTAGATCAAGGTCTTTTGAGGTGGGGTACATAGCAGGGACGCATGCGCGAAGAAACTAGAGCATGGGTGACCCAGTATCAACGTTACTAATGGCGCAGGGGTAGGTTTTGACTGTCACGACTACATTACTTGTCTTAGGAGATAATTTAAATATTTATTCATCTTAGCACCACGTATTACTACCCATTCAGGTTATACGCTTATGTACTAATTACGATAATGGTTTTAGTGGTTAGGGAGGTTATATTTAGAGGAATTATACCTTCATTTTCGAGGAGAAAAAGTGGAAAACCGTTTTGGAAAAACTACCCTCAGTAAACCCGAAAGTACCTTAATCTCCCCGTCATAAGCAGTCTAGTCTACTGCAAGAGTAGCGCGTTAGACCACTTGGCCATCGAAGCAGGTTAATATAAATCACTACCCGCTTCAGTGATCGAATGATCCGAGACGTCACTCTCGATAGTAGATTTAACTGCCAAAGGAGATCGAGGTTTTAATCCTGTTCGGGTGTGCCAAGATTGGCTTCTTCCACTCCTTCCATTTAAATGCCGGTACACTTTATCTTATGTTTAACCTTTCTCATCCTGAACACAATAGCGTAGTTATTAAGTAGTAACCTGAATGGGTGTCAAATGAGGTGACAAAAAAACAAACAAAAAACAGTTCCCTCACAGACTTTCTTTCCCTTTTATCCTAAAATTATTAAAACTCGTAAGATTTTTGAAACGAAATAGTAAACATTGTTGCGGAAAAACTCCGCAATAAAGTATAAATTACATAGTATACACTAATACAGAAACATTGGAAAACGGGACATCTCTGTCCACAAAAGAGCATAACAGTCAATGTCGGTGACCTGGTGGTCTAGGGGTAAGGTGTCAGACTTCTGTGCTGGCAGCCGGGGTTCAATCCTCGGTCCCGGCACAGA